>OX459095.1:26485792-26730863 GCA_949775045.1 Metridium senile
ATGATGGTCATAGTATCTAGTACCTTGAACCTTAGTGCCGTGGCTTTTGATCGATACCTGGCCGTTGTACGACCTCTTGCTTATAAATCCAGAATAGAAACATCGTTTATTCGTATAGTAGTGGCGGTGTGGGGTGCGTCGATTGCTATGTCCATAATACCCTTCATATGGAGTGCTAACGCATCGCTTCTTGTTCACAAAGTGTATTTGTCATGTGCGGTCATCTTATTCCTTGTTTTACCACTGGTTTTCATCCTTTTTGTGTACACTTTCATCTTCGTAAAGTTACGTCAACATGGTAGACTACTGCGCAACCTTCAAGCTACAAGAACTCGACTAGACGAGGCGAGAAGAAGCAGGCGCGAATCAAAGTCCGTGAAAATGTTTTTCATAATACTTGCAGTTTTTGCTGCATGTTGGGTTCCCGTAACCTACATGACATTTGCCCTTGTGGCTAACAGGGTGGACATAATTCCTCCATCATTGACAGTCATTTCACATTTCGCTATAATGCTTTCATCGTTGATAAATCCGTTCCTTTACACCTTCATGAAACTAGACTTTCAACGTGAAGTCAGGGCAATGTTACCGTGTAAACGATTCAAGCAGAAAGCAAAGCCGCAAAGACGGTACTACGGAGAGAGCATGAAAACCACAAGAGCAACCTTCTTAAGCGTCATAGATGCAGACAGTAAATCTCTAAGTTGTAATAGCAACTATTGACAAAACATAAAAACAGCAAATATACAAGCAAGAAAACCAATAAAACAAAATAAGTTGAAATGATAATAGACAATTGATTAGATTGTAACAAATTAAACTAAGCAAATTTCAAGTGCAGCAAATTCAATTACAAGGAAATGTTATGTATACGGTAAATAAATAAAAATTCAATTTGATTTTTTCACATCTTGTCAAAAGGATTTTAACACCAAATAAATGATCATTATAAAGAATAATAAAGAGATACTGAAATGATATATTGTATAAGAAAAGAAAACTAAATTTCGACTGAGTGCAGTGTGTCATTTATTGTTGAAAATCACTTTATACCATTAGTTTAACCGAGGAACATTAAAAATGCATTATACGATGGCTTTGGAAAAGGCCCAAATAAACGTTTACCAATGCAAATCAAATGCTATTCTCCTCATTTAAAGTTACAATTGTTGAAACTGTTTGAAGGAAATCCACGGGTATCTTAATTTAAAAATACATAATATGAGAGGATATTTGTTTTCTTTGCACAATAGAAGAAAGTAGACAAGGTCTGGGGAGCTGTATGGTGCTATAATATAGCGGCTGAAAATCAACATTTCCATGTCAGTGTAATCGGTCTCATCAATAGTAACCTGCCAATTCAAACTAAATCAATATCAAACTTTTCCACAAGTCTGAGTTTAATTACTATCTATTGTCTTAACCGCGATAATTTTGTTCTTATTTTTAATCTTTTAGATATGTAGGAAAACATACCGTGGGTTTTTTTTCCTGTTATGTTCTCGTTTGAGGTGTTTTGCATAGCGTCGGAAGAGCAAAATTGAAAACATTGGGTAAATAGGTTTGGATGTGAAGTCTTTGAATCACAACTTTTGGCAAACATACATATACATAGCTTAACCCAAAACTATCGCTGGGATATCAATAGATATTCAAGAAAAAGCCGCCATTTTTGATGTCAGATTGAATGTTTTTTTTAATAATCTTTCAACGAATGAGCGTCCTAAGAGTTCAATGTTTTCATTCAAATCCAACACTATCTGAATTATCATCTAGCTATGTTATATTCAAAGAGAAACAGAGATTTTATTGATTAACTAAAAAGATATCTAGGTCGGATATCGAGTCTTGGCTCCAATACTTCTAAAACGTAAGAAAATCAATACTTGAAGCGAAGATAAAACATTATTAGTGAAGGTCACTCAACGAGTTAAAATAATGGATTACGATAACAGCTTGCACAGTGTACAACACTGAGTAATTCATCAAAAAAGTCATTTTATATTGGAAATATAGACTGGGGAACTCTTTCTATTGAAAACAACCTTCAAATTCTTTGTACAAATGATTTTATATTGGAAATTGAAACTGGGGAACTCTTTCCACTGAAAAAAAACCTCAAATTCTTAGTATACAAATAATTTTATATTGCAAATTCAGACTGGGGAACTCTTTCTATTGAAAACAACCCACAAATTCTTAGTATAAATAATTTTATATTGGAAATTGAAACTGGGGAACTCTTTCCACTGAAAAAAACCCTCAAATTCTTAGTACAAATAATTTTATATTGGAAATTCAGACTGGGGAACTCTTTCTACTGAAAAAAAACCTCAGATTCTTAGTACAAATAATTTTATATTGGAAATTGAAACTGGGGAACTCTTTGTACTGAAAAACCCTCAAGTTCTTAGTACAAATGATTCTTTATTGGAAATTGAAATTTTTTGTATTGAAAAACAATTCTTACTAAAATTATATCTATCATCTACAAAAAGTACATGGTTAAATTTTAAGTATATATTTGTCAGAATACATTGTTTCAGTTACGTTTAACAATAAGTTAACATATTCGTTAAAAGTAGTCAAATCACTGATATAATTTATGGAGAAAAATCTAGTTCTCACTAAAAGTCAGTACTGCATTTTCAAGCAGCCCCAAAAAGTACATGGTTGAGTTTGAAGTATATAGTTTTCAGAAGAAATTGTTTCAGTTTAACACAAAGATTACTAATTAATTATTCGCACAAAAGCAGTCAAATACATGAGCCATCATAAAGCTATAAAGTTAAATCTAGTTCTTACTAGAAATCAGTAGCATTTTTAATCAGCCCCACAAAACCTTTTTTCGATAAGAATTTTATATTTCCTTAATTCTAGAAGACTTAATAGCTTTGCATGAATGTTTGATATGTTTTTCGATATTTGTCGTTGTATTTGGCAAAGCTAGCTAGCGGAAGAGATATTTCTTTTTTCGAGAAACAAGACAAAACGGCTGCTTACTTATCTTCACTTAAACACTTGACTTAGTGTTGCTGAATCGTGCTCTAACGTTTGTTTACAATACCAAGACGATAATACCTTTATAAAACCATAAACCTACTTGGGTTTTGGCTGTAAAACAACGACTCAACACATGCGAAATTGAAAGAGAATTCTAAAGCGCGCCCATAGCTTGTTTTCTGCTAATTTCCAAGAGTTCATCATATCTAATCAACACACAACAATTAAAAAACATTCATTGTGACTCGAGATAACTAAAGAGTGTTTTATCAGCATAACAAGTAAGCTGCAGAGAAATCTAAGAAATGCACACGCGCGTCACTTTGACAAAAATGGCGCGAAAATGGATAATTTCTCTCTCCCCGCCTAAACAAGTATTTATCTTGGCTATCAATTCAAGCCGTCTTTTTTCGGCATCTTGCTTTAATTATTTAGTTTAACAAATAGATGAATAATTATAATGCGGTAGTTAGAGATAGAAAGAGAATAAAAAACGCGGTATTTTTATGAATAGCAAATATTGTATTCAATATAGAAGTGATGGATGAGCATGAAAGCAGACATCTCTCTCTCGACATTACAAATATATAAAACGCTCCCAGTCGGCTTGGATCTAGTTTGTTACACCTACATGGATCGACTTAGCGTTGATGATATCATGTACGATCATAGTTCAATCTCATTACAGAGCTATAAGGTAGTTTTCATCATCGACTATCTTACGGCTATTTACAACTTTACACATGAGGCGGAGCACTTGAGATAATTAGCCAAGTAACAAATCCCACCATCATGACATACCACTTAATCATTGTAATGGCCTAAATTGACGGATACATCTAGCTAACAACATTAGGCCGATATTCAATCATGTAATTACAGCAAACAACCTTTTAAACCATATTTCTTACTCATAGACACCTGTCGTCATGACGATTGACTTAGAGTACACGTCCACAGGCTAAACTTAACTCAGAATGACGTCATCAAATCATACTTAAAGGCTTTATACGGTTTATAAAGCTATCGTCAGATATCGTCATCTACGTCATTTAGTACCATAAAAAACCTTCATCTGTAATTCTAGAATGATATCCTGCATTAAAGATGATTAAAGGTTGTTAAAGAATTATGGACAGCAGTATAGAACTCGTGCGCATGCGTGAAGTACGGAAAGCAAAAACGGCTGAGTAATGGTTACTCAAATGAATGCATCCACAGTTACTCACTGGGAAAACAATCGAGCAGTGGTTACTCACTGAATAACTGAATAAAGCGATGCATCTACATCCATAGTTTGTCGCTGCAAAAGCAACTGAGTACTTGTAGCTCATCAAATAAACCGAGTAATTCGATGCATCCTCTGCCATTAACTCCCTGTAAAATCGTTATTTAGTTACTTTTAGGTACTTAAGTAATCCAATGCTTGCTTGTATTAGGGAATCTTGATCAAGGAAAAGACATTTCTTCCAAATTAAACTGATTTTTAATCCTAACTCTTTGCTATATTTTAATTACTAAATTATGTGAGTAACAGCTGAAGCATATACATCTGAGTAACGAGTGTATTTTTTATAATTATAATTACGAAAAGTAATTAAATTAAACAATACTCAAATATAATAGTAACTATTAGTCACTCCGACGAAGGGCTAAAGCTCGAAACGTCATTAAAGTTAAGTCAACATTTTTTACGGTGTTACAAATTTCATTATATTACCTATCATTTATATCAAACACCGACGCAGCCTATAGTAGTTTACTCACTAGTTTCCATTTTTGTTAGTCACTATAGTCAAATTAATACAGGGGTAGCTCAGTAGAGAATATGAGTCACGTTTCGCGGAAATTAATAGAAGTGTGCGCTCACGATTCAGGAAGGTTTTATGTATACCGCCAGGCGAGAAAAGACGATAGGTAGCTCACGATACAAATAAACGCATCACGAAAAAAAAAACACATAACGTGAAGATAAGGAAAAATCACGTTCACGCGGGATTTATTGCACAATTATTGTATATTGACATTGTATAATAACATCCAATAACATGAAACTTAACTTTACTGATGTTTCGAGCTTTAAATTAGCCCTAAGTCAGAGTAAAAAGTTTTTTTCAATGCAATCTCTTTGACACTAATTTTATTTTGTAACTAGTTTATTAGGAAGACACGATTAATGATCGTATTAAAAAAAAGGTCCCTCTCTAGCCAAATTAGTACAATGTGGGTCGTATCCCTGTCTAGCTGGCGAAAAGCAAAATAGATCGAGGAAAAGCAAATCTGTGAAATACTAAATGTACTCCTAATTGCAAGAACGTTGTCCTGACTTTTATAATTTAGTGGGAAAGGAATTTTTTTTTTTAATGTTTAATACGGATAGGAATTAATTAAAACTGAGACAAAGAAACAAAAGAAGATCAATTAAGCTGAACTCTTTCTTTTGTTACTAAATTACTAATGTTCTTTTTAATGTGACAACCTTCTTGCAATTAGGTGTATATATGCGATATGTAGTATCATCAATATGCAGTCAGTATAATCACGTCGGACAACCTTGTTAAACTTGTTGTATACCAATAACGTGTAATGCTTCGAACCCACGACAATACGTGGGATAGTGATGTTTGCGCGACGAACTTAGGGGTTCTAAGTTCGTCGCGCAAACATCACTACTGATCCCACGTTTTGTCGTTTTGTTTTGTCTATTCATGATTTGAAGCCATATGTATATATGATTTGGTCTACGATTTGGCACAGGCACAGGCACAGGCACAGGCACAGGCACAGGCACAGGCACAGGCACAGGCACAGGCACAGGCACAGGCACAGGCACAGGCACAGGCACAGGCACAGGCACAGGCACAGGCACAGGCACAGGCACAGGCACATTGTTTAATTTTGGGACCAATTTGGTTTTGAATCTTTCTACGCCGAAGACATAAACCAACCCAAACAGCTCGCCACCGAAGTTATTCACTGTTATCCAAGGGCATGCTTTATTTATCCGCTTCGGTGAAGCGAGACGAACGTTGAGCCTGTAATGATAGAGATCTTGCGAGGCAATTATTCACGTGTCTCTATCATTGCAAGCTCAACGTCCGTCTTGCTTCGATGCAAAGGCCCGGCTACTTTTCAAGATGGCGCAGGGAACTATAAAGGGGCCTATTTCACTATATATCTTGTCTTGTTATTGTGTTTATTTGCCTATTACATTATGGTGATGATAACTAGCATGGACACCGACGGAACCCATGAGTAATCTTCTGTCGCCCTTTTCTCGCTTCCAGAAAAAATACCCCTGGGAACGTAGTCTGTTGGAGCTTGTTCCGGAAGTCAAAATTCAAAATTATTTAACGACTTCCTTTGAATGGTTATCTTGATTTTCATTGGTCGATCTCAGCGGGTCGACCATTCAGAAAAGAGGATGATAACTAGCATGGACAGCGACGGAAACAATTAGAGTTTAAAAAGCGGTACTTATCGACGTTTTGGAAATTACAGCCCAAAGTAGAAGTGTAATAAACTAAGTTATAGTACCTAAAACGTTTTAAATGACATGAAAGTTTGAAATATGAATATGCTGTATTTATTTATAGGAAAACGTGATCTTACACTTGCAATTTGAAGTTTACGTGTTTATGTACACTGATGCAGTTCCTTTAGAAGCTAATATAAAATTGTCTTTTGCTTAAAGGGCGCCTAACATTGTCCTTTTTAACCTTTGTTTTCCTTTAATTCCCTTTTTTACTTGTTGATTACTTTTTTTGTGCATTTTTTAATCTCTCTACCTGGCTTTTTTCTAACTTGTTTAACTGTTCTTTTTGTAATTCAGTTTATATTTTCTAAATTATTTCACTTTTTCTTATCTATTTTACCGTTTTTTACCGTTTTTTACCTTTTCCTTCTTGTTTTACCTTTCCTACTTGTTTTACCTTTTCTTAATATGCATGTTTTTGATTCTTTTGCTCCGAGTTTTGTTTGTTTACAATTTATGACGATTTAAAACAAAAAAGTTGTTGTTTGAAAAGCTAGCTGTTTTACAATCTTAGCTTCCATGATAGTGACAACCTATCATCAAAGCTATGAGAACATCTCTGAGTTAATCTCTACTATCGAAAGTGAAATATATAATTAAATGAATAAATAAATTACTTTTATAGCGTCTTTATCATATAGCTAGACACATATGTCTAACTTGTGGGAGAGAATCAGACGCAGACTCATTAATACTATATTAAATATATTTAGCCCACATCACTCCTTGCTGATTTTTGCACCAGGAGAAAAGCTGGAAAAAGCTGGTCAGGAGCACCTGAAGTAAAAGGCCTCGTGGATGCTAGAGAATTACAAAGGAACAATAAAACGTTTGATACACTGATCTTGGGAACCCGTTACTGGAGATCTTCTCTGTGGGTTTTATCCCTGCCTAACGTACATGTAGTGTGGCGAATCTTGTAAATAAATAAATTTAAAAAAAATCTAAACACGCGGTATCAACATCTCGAATGTATCAGAGTATCAAACACAGAAAACTGTTTTTTATATCTGTTATAAAATAACAATCGCGCGAAATAGCGTAAGCAATGCCCTGGTTTTCGTTTGACAATGTAATTTCTCCCTACGATGCGCTTTCTCAGAACTGACCAATGAGCGCGTGCGATTATCCGCAAACTGAACCAACAGGGATGCGTCTAAAGTGACGAAGATGAAGATGTCGGCGATTTGACTTAAACGTTGGTTCTTTTGTTTCTGCAAAAAGACATCAGCGTATAGAGGGATCTAATGGCACTTATGGCAGCCATGTTTCTGGTCAAAACAATGGAGCCTTTCTATCGAGGGAACTGAAATCCTTTGTCATCCAAAACTTCTTATTGTACTTGCCTACAAACATGGCTGACATGAAATCCCTATATAGCTGATAACTAGATATTTTGGCACCATGTTTACTGATCATTTAAGCTATCATCGTTATGACAACAGATAGCCGGAAGAATATCAATTGACAGTAAAAATAGAGACGATAAAACGGAAACATGTTTTAAAGTACATTAAAAATATCAATACAGAATGTTAGCTATCAATATGTGTCATCCAAGATTTTAAAAGGAAATATTATCTGACCTTCAAAGAGGTCATTTCCCTAAGCGTGTAAAGAGAGATACATAGGAAACCAAACAAACGTGACACACCATTGGAGTAACGTGGCACACTAGCTAGTAACGTGACATACTGTTACTATTGGAGTAACGTGACGCATTAACTATTGGAGTAACGTGACGCACTAACTATTGGAGTAACGTGAACTAATAATTGAATTTGTTATAAGGATGTGGATTATAGTAAATTGTGCAAGTGTTTTAAAGCTGATATATGGCTAATTCAATTCAATTAATGTTATCGCTTTACGAGCTAGTCAGTAAAGGGAACTGTATGGTACACCTAATTGCTAGAAGTTTGTCATAAAAATAGAAAATAGGATAAATTAGCTTTGCAAACTTATAATTATAGACCCACACATTTTGGAGTATTTTGAATTTTGTGTACAAGCGTCATCCTTTCCACCGTGCGCATGCGCAGTACCATAAAAATGGCGGATCGTCAAGTGAGGAGGGACACAGGGTTCCCAACACTAGAAACGGCTGCCAGTATACTAATCATTCACAATCGAGCTGTTAATGAACACTGCTCGCTTTTTTGTTTTGTTTTATCAGTAATTTACATCACTACAGTCGAACTGTGATCATTTCCGTGTTTAGGGTTCTTATGAGGAATAACGTAATATTAATAATGGCGAGTAACGAATTCAGCAAAAATACGGTTTCTGTTCTTTTATATATTTATGTGGCTTATACCTAATGTTTTCCCAATTCTCTTGGGGGAAATTTTCTTTTAAACACAAACTCGAACGGGTGCACACACACACAAACTATTTAAATAATTTCCCATTACCATTTTTAAGTTAAACATTGGACCAAGCGAATAAGTGTTATTGCGCCGTTGGTTTCCTCTCAAGATGGATTTGCTGTGTCAAGAGAGAGGAGGAGGACTGAGGGAGATCGAGTTGGAGAAGAACAATAAACGGCACTAGTTTCTCACGGTCTAAATATAACACAGGGAGTTTCAAGGTATATCTCAAACTATATCGAGTTTTGAAAAACTTAATCAAACTGTTGGCAATGTAATGTAAACGATTTTTTAGAAAAAAAGCATGACATTTCCAGGTTAGCAACACATAACTAAAACCTTACTTGTTTAAGAAGATTTGTATTATGAAATCCACTGATCCCAAGAAAATTGTATAAGGAAAGCATTGAGGCAAGCGAATATGGTGTATCTCCTATAAGATGATTGTATTGGTATAATAGAACAAAAACAGACACATTAATGCTTAAACAATTGTACATCATGTTATCTACCGAGCAAAATGCTCCTCGGATTTGTATAATACCACCTTAAAATCGACCAAAGGTCGTTTTTTTTTAAAGTGTTTTTAATGTATTGATAAAATACCTATCGAGGTGTTAAAACGCTTCAGTGCCCATTCGTTTGTTATCTGTTTCCTTTTAATGGACTTATCTACTCCATATCTTTTTAACACATGCTTACAGTTTTTGTTTTTTTTTGAAACTGTGGGATTATTTTTAATAGATTCTAATATATAGCTTCTTTTCCTTTCTTTTTTATATTTCATTTTGGTGTTTCTCACTTTTCTAATTCTTTTGTTTTCCTTTTTTTTTTCATTCGCCATTAAAATACACTTAGCACTTGTGTGTGTGTGGTACCTCAGGGCACACTCCTTGACCTTTCTCGTGATAATGAGACGTTTTTTTGTTTTTGTTAAATAAAATATTCTTTGCAAACCATTAAGATCCAGCGGGAGCTCCGTTGTTCACTACTTGTGAATAAAAAAATATAACAGAACATATAAATGGGTTTTATTCACGGATAGTTATAAACAACAACTTGAAAGTTTTCAGAATTACGCACACAGTTTTGCATGTAGTGACAAGATGGAGTGCAATTCTTGAAGACATGAAAATGTATATCTTTTACTTCAAAAAGCTATATTTTGCCAGATAATGTCGCTGTCTTGAGTTAATGTCATTTATATTTTATTTTTGAGGGGATTTTTACTATTTTAAACTATCAAAAATCGTTATTCCAAACGAATCAAAAATCACACTTCAAATCCACAGAAGCAATAATTTGCTCTTTCAAACGGGCGTTTTAAGTGTTTTAGCGTTATAAAGGAAGTTGAAAAAGTGTTCCTGTTCTCAACGTTTTAAGCTATTTTGGGGTTTCCTGTTATTATATACTCTATTGATTATATATTTTTATACATATTTCCCAAAAAAAAAATTCTTGAAAAACATATATTGTAATTACCTGCAGCAGCTGCAAAATTTATTAATTGTCAAGAACGTTTTGTTGGAATAGTTTAATTTTGTCCTTTTAATTCGATTTTTTTAATTTCATTAAGCCACTGCTGAGCCTCATGATTGAACACTCCCGCTGTTTGTTTACAGAACAGTTTTTATAGACACTCACGCTATCTTTTCTTTACGCTGTAATGTTGAATTGCTTTCCGGTTGAGTCAAATGATAGAGACTAGGATTCCAACGTGTGGGATTGAGGATTCGTGCCCCATAGTGTTGAAATCATGGAGAGTATACCACAGGTAGCCCAAGCTATGCATTTGTATGGGTTTTTTTAGCAATATAACAAAATATGTCAAATGGAATAAAAATAAGCATCTCTACCTGTGTGTAGTGTTTTTCTTTAGATTCCTGTGAAGTTTCAGGCCATTTGCTTCAATATGACGACCACCCTTGACCACCCTCTAACAAATGGTCAGTCATAATAATATATTCAACTTGTTCAACATTTATTACCAAATAGTCCCCTCCACAGTTCCCTGCGCCATTTTGAAAGGTAGCCGGGCCTTTGCATCGAAGCGAGACAAACGTTGAGCTTGCAATGATAGAGAAACGTGAATAATTATCCTGCCAGGTGTTAAAAGGTCTCTATCATTGCAAGCTCAACGTTGGATCACCATGAGAGTTATTAAGAACTCGCGCCATCGATCATTGCAACTTTGCTTCCACTGACCTGGATTTTATGCTTCTTCGTCACCCAGCCAATCGAGCTCCGATAGCTAGCATTAGCAACTAGGGAACGGGGAAATGTTTCCCCGAAAAGGTGTGAAATTCAGACCTTCGAAAATGCGATTTCCAGCGTATTGCGCAAAATTTACGACATTAAGAATGTGATAACGAGAAGCCATTTTTTAAACATTTTACTAGTTAAGTATCGATATTTTAATTTGGTCATCATCCGATAACCATCATCAGAACAACATTGATTATGTGATCACATGCAAATATATATTTGTTGAGCAGTCCTATGGAGATTCAGTGACTGACCCTGTTCATTTAAGGAGGTCTGTTCATTGGAGGGTGTCTGCTATCTTGTTTATGTTTGAGTAAAGCAGAGTTCCTGTCTTATTTACAATTTACGACATGTATTAATTGTAATTAAGTTATGACATATGGAAAAGCAAAAGCATATGTTAAGACTCCTCTGCAAAATACATAATTTACTTTAAACCCCCTCTTTTTACGTTCAGTTTACTTAATCCCCCGTCGCCCTCTTCTGGATTTTCTGCCTCCTCCTCATTTTCATGATAATTAACAAACTTGGTTTATAAACAAAAGCTTATATTAACGTCAACTCCAGATACCGACCAGCATCGAAAGGAGGAGTGAGTAAATAAGTATGCATTTGTCTATACACCCGTTTCAACAATCGTTGTCGCAGTCGAAACTATAAACCACAGTACAAAGCCTGCAAAGGATGTCGGTAATATAAACATAAATTGCCAATGACTTATTACACGATTTTGAAGAAATATTGGTTTCACCATGTATCACTGCAACAACTTGTTATGGACATATAACCCAAACAAGTACAACCAATGGATGGTATGAATCGAATAGATCGATAACAAGAGACTAGAAATACCGACATCCCTTGCAGGATGTGTGGACTGTATAGCTTTGTTACGACAACGATTTTTGAAATTTTAAATGTATTTTTCAACACTTGGGCTCCCTCGAGAGATGATTTGCAATATTTTAGTTATACGAGTAAGAACCTACATTTTTTGGAGTTAGAACCTGATTTTCATTTTCTAGGCTAAATAGGTTCTTGTTCATAGGGGGTCTAAATGACAAATTTTAAGGCTAACAGGTTCTTAATTTTCAGGTTCTTACTCGCGGGATATACGTATATAACATATCTTAGAGTATGCTTTTGAATATAAATTTATTTGAGACAAATATAACGTTTTGTATGTTTACAGTATTCTGCTCAATTCAATTCAACCCAGATCTGCATTCCGTCGTGGCGTCGCCATCTTATGAAATTAGTGTTTTCACTGCCTTCAAAACTAATAAGTCGGCATGTTTGATATTTGTTTAATTGATGTTATTAAGGAAGTAAATGAAAAATATAAACAGAGAAAATGTTGGAGGTATATTGTTCCCTTAAGTGAAAACACTCTAACAGAAGATACTGAGCTATCCATGTGGGAATAGCCAACTTTGGAGATTTCAGTTGATTGAGCATACAATAATGAATCAATATGGGACTCCAGGGAAACAATTAGTATCATACTCTTGTTTCCTCGGAGCCTTGTATTGCTTCATTTGCTACTCAACAAAATATCAAAAGTGGGAGACTGAAACCACATCCTTTTGAAGATCGAGACACTGAGCTAATGGTGAACCCAAGTGGTGAATGAAAATAAATACAGGAAAGTCTTTTATTGGCGTGTCAATGTTTTAGACAGACATGTGTCATGGTAATTGGGAAAATCCACACTCACTACCTCTACTTTACATTCAATTTATACTTTCTTCAAAAATCGTTGTCGCAGACGTAACTACAGTCCACACTCTGAAGCCCGCAAAGGACGTTGGTTATGTGAACATAATTTGTGATTTATTGCACTTTTTTTTAAAGAAATGTTTGTATCATCATCTAGAAATGAAAATGCTTGTTATGGTCATGTAACTGACAAACACGTACAACCAAAATATACTATGAATAAATCGAAAACAAGAGAAGAAATACCGACATCCTTTGCATGCTTCAGAGTGTGGACTGTAGCTTTGATTGCGACAACGATTTGTTTAAATAGCTGTATTTGTTCGTACATAGAACTGCTCACATGTTGATTTCTTATCAAAGTGGAAAACCATAAAATCTCCGTGGCCGGCCCGATATATAGTATCAAAGATATGCCTATTGTTCTGTTGCAATCTCAACCTGTTAAAAAAAGAAAAAAATATTTCGCGCTAATCAAAGTATTTTGTTACTTCTCACCTACAATATAGCATATATGGTAATGGCATTGTTTCAAGATTGCATACGGTATCTTTGATACATAATTATAGCAAACAAAATCAACTCAAATATCACTTCGCTTTTTGTCTACAAAACACCTCTTCCTAACACAGGAAGCCCAACACTAAATGCGGCTACTAGCCAGTAAGGTATAATAATCGCGGGTGTAGTTAGTCATTTATACATGTATACGAACCGCTCCTTAAGGCAAGGTGCCACTCTATCTGTGCCATTGGCAATGTTTCTAACTTTAATGTTCGGCAAAGTAGTATATAAAGGAACAGCCAAGTACTTGACGACCTGCCCACTTCCACTTGAAGAGACGAAGAAAAAGCGCGCCATTACCGCCGCCGAAAGAAGGTTGATAATTGTTAGGATAACTTATAATTCATAATTGACTATCAGAAATACCGTATGCAATCTTAAAAATAATGCCATTACCATATATGATATTGTAGGTGAGAAGTAACAAAATACTTTGATTAGCGCGCGAGACAGGTTGAGATTTCAACAGAACAATAGGCATACCTCATTCTCATATATTTTTTTTCTCATGTATCTTTGATATGTGACAATTTGTTTTAACGTTGTTTTTTTTTTCTCAAAATATCTTAGAAGCACCAGCTAGCAAAAAACAATCTTGTTGGATTGTTCTCGTTGTTTGTTGGTTACTTTGTATAGGTGAAAGCTCTGGGAACGAAGTGACAGTGATAATATAACTATCTAATATGCAATGAAAAATCCTAATCTTGACGTCTACGGCGCTAGCACAGCGTATTATTTTGAGGTTGGCATATTAAATTCATGCCGAAAATGTCATGATTCAAAAACAGTGTGTGAAGAAAAGTGTGTAAGAAAGAGAAACAAAGAAATGAGGACAAAGTCTAGATAATAAAACAGATAGATAAAAATGAAGAGGGCGCGCTGAAAGAGAAAGGAAGGGAAGCGAAGGAAAGGGAAGGGAAAGGAAAGGAAAGGAAAGGAAAGGAAAGGAAAGGAAAGGAAAGGAAAGGAAAGGAAAGGGAAGGGAAGGAAAGGAAAGGAAAGGAAAGGAAAGGAAAGGAAAGGAAAGGAAAGGAAAGGAAAGGAAAGGAAAGGAAAGGAAAGGAAAAAGAGGAAAGGAAGGAAATAAAAGCAGAAACTGAAAGGGAAAAAGGAAAGGAAAGAAAAAAAACAGGATGGCTGAAGTTTGCGGACCCACAATTCCTTTCAGTCGAACACTAATCATTGTCAGTATCATTGTTATTTCAATAAGCTGTATAATCGTCATGGTGAAAGGTTTATCAGTAAGGATTTTAAGGGCTAACGTTAATTCCAACTGCATATTATAAGCCTTGTGAGAGTGTCTTTTCCTTAATCCCATATTACACATTGTACGCAAAAGTCAACACCCAACGCAACCTTAGCTAAAATACAAATATTCTTATTACATCCTTGCTATACTTTAATGTTTTATAAACACAATTACATGTTTATTTTCATTGTGATTTGTTTTGGAATCATTTTTTCATGTTTTTACATGTGTCCATTCGTCAAGAAAGTGACTAATTAATTTAAACGAAGATGACACATCGTCATTGGTTTAAACATAGACATCCTGAGACTTGTCCTTTCTTAAATTGGATTTGTGGCGTTTTTTGTTTCAATCAGCGGCAGTTTGTTCTCCTTTTATCGCCAGCGTAGACGCAAAACAAAGCTTTCTTTGCAACGAAAGCGAGATAAAAACGTGAAGATCAAAGCCAAAACAGCCGAACAATATCACTTTTATTACAGACTTTCACGTTCAACATATCGATATTTGACATTTGACATATTAAAAAACACATACATTGAAAATAAAATAAGCCCATAATTTCTACACAATTAAATAATACTGAAGGATTTTGATTTTTACTTTACTAGTATCCCGCATATAATATTCCAATTAACTTTCAACTAGATTTTCTGATATAGGCTGGTGAAAAAAGCAGGGGATTTATCAGGCTCTTATTGCAAAAATAATGACAATACACTTTGACCATAATGAGTATATATATACATCTATCACCTGCCTTGAGTACGTAACCATGTTTAGGGTTTCTAATACCGGCTGAATTTCCACGACATTCCGCGACTATAGAACCTTTTTTAACACCGGCCGGAAAGTATTGCGATATGATGCAAAATAAAAATCTTTACAAAAAGTGTCGGGAATGTTCAAAGGTTTTTAACTCTTATTCGGGCAAGTTTTCTAGGAAATCCAATGTTCAATTTAATGCAATCAGTCGTCAAAAACCGCCGGTCCGCACAGCAAACTGAAGATGCCGATAAATAATGAAGAGAGCTTGTCTATTATCGTGTCAATTATGGTGTGCTCTTTTCCTTTACCACCCGTAGTTTTCTACAAGAACGATCCTCTTCTATAAACACCGGCTAGCTTGCTAACTAAACACGGTTCTCACTATCAGTGTCATTGTTCATGGTGACGAACGGGGCCCTAGCATTTGCGCCTTGACTCTCGGAGGTTTCTGCATTGCCATTATTATCCCGTTTTCGTTTGATAAGTTTGGAGCAAAATAAATCCGTAGCCTCTTTTCGGAAGTCTTGTTTCATAAACGTATAAAGAAATGGGTTTATAAGAGACGAGAGCATGATACTGATATCAGAAACTAGTGTTAGATACTCTGGTATCAAGTCTAATCGATTAGCAACTGCTGTAAAGCTCATGTATATTACAGGTATCCAACATGCCGCAAACACAGCCAGAATCGTGAAGAAGATCTTCACAGTTTTGGACTCACGTTTGCTTCTTCTAGCCTCTGCAAGTCGAGTTCTTGTAGCGTGAAGGTTGCGCAGTAGTTTACCATGTTGACGTAACTTTATGAAGATGACAGTGTACACAAAAAGGATGAAAACCAGTGGTACAACTAGGAATAAGATCACCGCAGTTGACAAATACACTTTGTGAACAAGAAGAGCTGGGTTAGCACTCCAGAAAACAGGCAAAACTGACATAAAACCTGCTACACCCCACACAACACACACTAGACGTCGAAACCAGTTCTTGATGACCATCTTGTAAGCAAGCGGTTTCACGACTGCCAGATATCTTTCAAATGCGACAGCACTAAGGTTTAGTGTACTCGAAACTATTACAACCATTGAAACATGTCCAGTTATCCTTGATCCAGGTACAAGCACTGAAGTAGGCATGAATACACCACCGCTGAGTATATCAGACACTGCCAAAGACACCACAAAGCCGTTGGTGTAAGTACGTAGTTTTTTCCTTGTTACCACCAAGCCACATACAACGGAGTTAGCAAGCACAACCAAACATGACATCATTAACAAAACGATACTTCGTCCGTCCATGGTGGTATTTGGTGTAAAAGCCAGTCTGCAAGTTTGACTAATAAACACAACGTCGTACACCTCCAGTCGTTCGCGATCCCACGCGCTTGTGAGTCACAGTCGGTACTCCTACCAAACTTCCTCTTGCTTGAATCAAGTCAGTTGACGTCAGCAATGCTAGAAAGACAGAAAGCAATTTTAACATCCGTGAATTTGGGAGCTTTACAATCCTCACGAAAAGACCATTAGCGCTAATTATCATCTATGAATATTTATATCTGGATTTAAGATCATGATTATTTATATCAACTGCCAAAGGGGCTCGAATCTTATTTGAACAGTCTCAAACAGAGATCAACAAAAGAACGAAGAAAAACAATATTTGTCAGAAATTACTTTATAAAAAACATTAAATATTAAAGCTACACGTCACCATGCACTCAATAACCTGTTTATATTAAACCAAAATTAAAAAGCTAAAGTTTACATTAGAGCTATCTTTTTCAGTACTTTAGTTTACTATGTTTTAAAATCGTGATATTTAAGTGTTTTTTTGGTAAACTTCGTTTCAAAGTATATTGTTCCCTTTTTAATTTTTCCAGTGTTCCGAAACGGTCGAGCATTGTTTGCTCTAAGCATCAGTTAATCACAAGATGTTATCATCTTTATCGACTCCTCATGTCATTAATTCTACTGAAATAGAATAAAAAAAGACATATCTATCTTAACGAAATTGAATAGAGCTATTACTTTGGCTCCCAGAGAGAGGTTTATGACTGTCATATTGATGCAAATGAGTATGTCAAAGCTGTTATTATTATCCTTTTCATGTGAAATGACAATTGAAGTCACAAAGGAGACAATAATCACTCCAATAAATCTGTACTAAACTAAATGTCGGGGGAATAGAGTCAGGAATATCATATCAGTGTAAAATAGCATTGATTAGCTGATATATATATAGTAGTAATCACTTGAAGTACCAAGTAATGACGATCTTATAAAGAGAAAAATTAATACTGAACGAAAAAGAAAAATAAGAAAAAGGAATTATAGTTTAAGGCAACCAGCAAAGCAAATTTAAAGAAAGACGAAAAGAGAGAGAGAGAGATAGGGAAGAAAGAAGTGAAGAAACAGGTATAGACAAATTATAGAATGAACTTATATTTGAAAAGTTTATACAGAGTTAAGATAAAGAAAAGAACCTACGCAAAACGAAAAAGTGAGAAACATAGAAAATAAACGAATATATTATCAATAAAGCGATCAAGTATAAAATATTACAAGTATAAAATATATGACAAAAGAATGGAAAAATAATTTAATGGAAGGTCACTATTACAATGAAAATAAATTGAAAATATCAAGAAACAAATATCGTGTATTGTTGAGAAAGTGATAACATATGCCATGAGAAAAAGAATCGAAAAACAATTCAAATGAAGGCCATTAGTACAAAATAAATTGAAAACACAGAGAAATAACTCGAATGTATTCAGTTCAAGAATAATAAAATATATACGAGGAAACAAATTTACAAACAATTTTTAAATGAAGGTCAGTATTATACAAAAGCTATCAATTGAAAACACTAATAACAAGAATGTATTCAAATCGCGCGAAAACAATAAAATATATATAAGAAAAATAATTGAGGTATTATAAAAAATAAATTGAAAATATCAGAACCACACGGAGAATTAAAAAAAGATTTAAATCTATTTGTCAAATAGAATTAAGTAGAATAGAAAATCACATCAACAAAATAAAATAAATTGTTTACATAACTAAGTAGATGAGACAGCAAAGAAAATGAGACAAAATCCCCTTTTTGTTTATCTTCAGTCGGGAAAAGGTGCTCTATATGTATTCTGACAAAAGAACATCAATATATCAAAGGCTTTATTTGATATTATGTGTAATCCTCAAGCTTATCGATGACATTCAAGTAATTGCTCTTTTTAACATCTTTTCTTTTGAATTCACCGTTACTGCTTTATACATAGAATTATTGATTCAGCTGTTAATCCCATCTCGCAGTTAAGGCTGGTTTACTTATAATTGAGAGCGACCATTTGTAAAAACGAAATAGAATTCTGCTCTGATGTGATATTGTTAATGATTGCAATGCAATCGTACGCAATAGTCACAGTATTTTCCTATATTGTGCGATCTAATGCGATACAATGCGATCCTCTGCGATCAAATAGTCACATATGTAAACGAGTATTTATTTCTGTTGTGCATTCAGTGCGATCGTTATAGAAAGGCAAGGCAAGGCAAGGCAATTTGCAAACAATCAATTCCTGTATTTTTATCGCCCACAGTATAAAACCAAGCCATCCAGGCAGAAACAATCTTTGGTGGTACTTTCTCTCTGTTTCAATAACTTTTGAAAATCCTGATGTACGTGTCCTGTCTCATTATTTACAATCGCTTATTCCACTTATTAATTTAGATAAACATTGATATTTTTTCTGTTCTCAATGCAGGGCTTATACGTCCGCTGCTGGAAGGAGGAGTTTATAAGGATAGAATACAACATATACACCTACTTGCAAAAACGTTGTCATACAACATTTGAACATTTGTAATTTAGTGGATTAGGAATAAATTAAAAGTACAAAAGAAATAGTTCTGCTTCAATGATTTTCTTTTGTACTTTTGATTTATTCCTAATCCACTAAACTACAAATGTTCAAATGTTGTATGACAACGTTCTTGCAAGTAGGCAGTGTATACAAATTAACGTGGATGTAAATTACACAGCAAAAGAGTTGTATGACGAATTCTTGGTTAGATATAATCTTTATAATCTTTCAATTCCACTTCAACAGTCTCGGTGTCCATGTTGAAACCACCAGCATGGTACTTAAGGACAAGTCTCATGCACTGACTACAGGGGCAGATCCACGGGGGTGTCCCAATTTCAAATGAAGGGCTCTTTTAAAAGGTCTTAGGGGTTGTCCGGTCCCTAAATCCCTTAATTCCTGAAGGGACACCCCCTAGATCCGCCCCTGTACTATGCATTAAAATCCCATTCACTATTTCATTCTCCACTTCTATGATCTACATTGCGAACACGACAACGTTTGTTTAATAACTAAGGTTTATACAGCGGCCGATCTGTATTGGGATATATATATGCAATGGTGAGTCGACGCGACTATTGTATAGTACTTTAAACTCCAACTTAACGTAGTTCTTTCAAAAAAGGTAATTGAGCTTCAGCAAATCATAACGAATCTGTATGAGATATACAACCTCCTCCACGATTGTGATTACATTTGTCAATTTCTCATGAATTATAAATGAGTTTTATAATGTTAGTAAAACAATAAGAGTAAACGACGGCATGAAGATATAGAACAAGAAAAGAATGAAGAGCCCAAAGTGGCGTTTACTTTCAAAGTACCTAATGAAATATGAAAATAGAAGGAGTAGAAGAAAGAAGAAAAGATCGAATCAATAAACGAAAAGGAAAGGATTAAAAATGATCAGAAATTTAGTTATAATTGGAAAGGTAAAGGAAAGAATAGACTGAGATTATAAACAAAAAAGGAAGGAAAGAAGAGGAAGAGAGGGGGATTTATCTTACCTAATGTTTGACTATAGGAAACTCCCTCATTATCATTATTCATCATTGTCAGTATATTTAGCCGCCCTCCTAAGAGCTATTACCCAACGGCCCTAATGAAAGAACGGAGAAAAAGAGAAAGAGAAAAAAGAAAGAATGAAAAAAGAAAGAAGAAAATAACAAAAAGAGAATAAGATTATATCAGAGATACAGATATAAAACACAAAATTGCATGAAAGCAAGAATATTAGAATATAGTAAAACTTTACGGAAGGAAGGAAAAAGATCGAAATATAAATCAGACATGACACTTCCTTACTGAAGACGTCCACAAATTACTTTTATATCGTCTAAAAGGTTTGGCCTTGCTTTGTATTAGCCGCCGGAATGATACAGAAATCACTGATATTCTATTTTATCGAAAAAACATACAACTTTGTCAGGTTGAAACTCATTCCACATTTGATGAAGGAAAACAATTAGACTTTATCTAAAAGCTGCCCGGTCAGTTCAAGCAAGCCGACATATTAAATAGCCGGAGGTGTAAATATGTTTCTACCAGAAGCTGGTCAAAGTTATTTCAAGAACGAATAGCCGACTTGTCATAAATGAACTAGTTAATAAATAACTGGTTAGTCCTCAATAAAAGTAATATTCGAAAATATATATACTGAAAACCACCTAGTATATAATTAATATAATTTACTCGTTCATTACACAGATTGAAAAATTAAATCCTGAAGCAATGCCGAAATCTGCAGGCTAACCTGAATAATTCAAGTTTCATGTTATCTTGCACGGCTGTACTATTTGACAAGGTGCGTTTGCTTCGATTTAATTGTTGTAAACATTTTCATAAATTCCAAGCAAAGCTGCACGAATTAAAACATATTATCGCTTAAATATCGAAAACACATATGAATTTACTCTGATTTGAGGCTATCCCTGTGAAACTGTACGCACAGCGGTGCTAGATAACATGAGATTGGAGTATTTTATAGATAGGAGCTCCTTTAATACGCTGATGTATCATAAATAGAGTCTATAATAACTGTCATTGTTTTTGCCTTTTGGATGTTTGTTAAGCTGAATGTGAAAATAATTACTTCACAAGCAATAATCAGGATTTCACAATCATACTGTTTTTTTCCCAGGTGATTTGCCCCACACTTTAGTTAAATATGAATTAATCTTAGAAAAACTGAAATAATTTCGAATTCAATATATTGAGAAAAATAATTGAGCTATTATATCCATAAAAAAATACAGCAAAGAGAGGACATTTATGTATCATATAGAGGTATAAAAAACATTTAATGGATTTCTGGTGTGCTAATCATTTGACAGCGGATATAAGCCCCGTTAATAAAATAGTTCCTATGGAAACGACAGCCAATAAAATGCTGGCCTTGGCCCCTGTGGCGGTGTTGATTGGTTTAATATGTCACGTGTTGTTACAAAGACATCACATTTAAAACCTAGACCTCAGGGCATTGGAAGGAACTACCGAGGAAATAGAAAACGAGCGCGCGTGCTGTGTGCAGTTATAGAACACGCAGGGACACAAGACAAGTGTTATTAACGACGTTCGCGGGAAAATGTAAAATAAATGTCAATTTCCTGAGACTTTGCCAGTTGATAAAACTAAATTAGACACATCAAATTTGCTAAAACAAAATTAGAGGCCAGCGCCGTTGTTTTAAAGCAAAATGGCCTCAAATTTCGGCATTTTAAAATCATTGAAATCAGACTTGTTATATCAACAGAATTGATTATAATACAATAAATGATCTTTAGGAAACAAGTGTGATTCAGTTCAACACATTACCAGCACAAAACCAGCATTCATTCCAGTCTTGGATTAAATTAAAGCTTGTTGCTTAAGCCATGACAGCGTTTTTTAAGTAAGTATATATAGAAACAAATTGGACTTCCAATCAGTGAAATTGAATGTATTTGTTTTTCATAATAGTTTTTGAATAAATGTTCATTTTAAGAGCATATATTGAGATTTTTGAAGAATTTTGGTTTAAGAACAAAAAAAACTATCAATGATTTGTTACTTGTTATTCCTGAGCAAATAGTATACTTTAATGTTTCTTGTATCTTTCCGTTTGTAAAAAATAAGACTAAAAATGCACTTTGCAACTTGGTTAGTTAAGAGCAGTGCAGTTCACGGTAACACCATCATACCATCTATAGCATGTACATTACGATTTCGTGCACTAGTATAGCTAGCTACTATAGAGTGGTTTTCATAAACCCGTGAAACAAAAGTTTCTTATTAAATAGTAATAGCCAGAATCAAACAAAAGAAAACAAAAGAATTAGAGCGTAAAAGTACTTAATACGCTAAAAATGTATTTCACGGGTTTATGAAAATCACTCTAGCACTGGTATTTTAATATCCTGCGAGCAGATATTTTAACTGTTTAGTGCGGGAACTTCTTAGATGACTCAAATTAGTTATCTATAAATCAAAGTTATCAAATCATCGTTGAATTTTGACGCGTTTGTTTGTCAACAAATCTTACCTCATATGACCACATCTTCTATTTTGCTACAACTACAGTGCTTTTCGTTCAGAATGGCCATCTTTTCGAAGAAGTTCTCTTCAAGATTGTTTAACCAGAACAGGAAGACTGAAGTTTCCTGAGATTCCACGAGTTTGAATGGTGCGTGTCAAAACGAACGCGAAGCAAAAATCTTCTCTGAAAATGAGCGCGCTTGATACGTAACAATACTGAACTGATTACGTACGAAGACGTCACACACAGGTATCCCACAAATATGCCTTTTTTGACTAACATCTTTCTGTGTGTGTTATATTTCGGTGTTGATGCTTGGACCGCTTCAAGTACTGAAAATCACTCTACGAATCAAAGACAAGAAGCTGACGATCGCAAATATTTCTACTTTAGACTTGGGGTGTATTTGTTTTGTACCACATGACCAATTTTGAGCAAAATAATTGGCCAGAAGCGATTACATGCTACAAAAACAAGATATGATTGCAAACAAGCATTTTACCACTGGTGATTTATTAATATTATTATTTCCATTCAAGACTTTTACTGAATGATAGACCATTTCAGCCTGAGCCTCGTTATGTGTAATAAGATTCTTTAGAATTTGCCAACAGCTCATAGTCGTGTTTCATAAAATTGAAACATCAAACAATCAAACATTTCAGAAACACCTTAAAAATTCCACAAGCAGTAGTCAAATTGTAAAGATCGAATATATTACACGATGTCTAGGATGAGGTTGATCGACGAAAAGGTGGTCAGTATGAATAATGTGCGGGCCAGCCAGGCCAGACCAGGCCAATCGCGGGCTTAGGGGATGGATGGAGCCTCAAGTGGGAATTGACATACATGCCAAACTCTAGCGAATATTCAAATTGTGAGGAAAAGTTGAAAGTAGGGCTCGCGATAGTCAAACATACATCGGAAGTATTGCGATTCCGCCATTTTGTTTTGCATTGTGAAACGCCGAACCAAAAAGCCCGGCCGGCAGAGTATGAGTTTATTCCATTGTTGCTCACTTGATATCTCGGCTTGTTTGTGCAGGATAAACGGTTGATCCAGATCCACCCCACGATGAACACACAATTTGTATACACCTATTTCAATTAACATTGATGAAAATGGCTGACATGATACCGATATGAATTATGGGAGCTCATTTCCTTGGTCTTTATTAATTTACCATAGTAAGAGCAGTCCCTCTCTTCGAGGCTTAATAAGATCTGGTTTGAGACGGGAGACAATCACCTGCTCTTTCGAAGGAAGTTAGAGTGAAGGCAGACGGGACCTCCGGCTTTACGTCATTATCCGAGAAGACGAGGCACATAAAGAGTTAAATGTCTTACCAAAGGACACAACGTAACCAACCATTAGTTCCGGAATTCGGTCCCCTGACCACTAGACCATTTACGCCTCCAATATCTCATGATTAAGCCTCTCTTAACCAAGGACAAGTCAGGATGTGACCCAGACGTTTAAAAGAAAAACGGCGGATGAATTACGACTGATTTATTTGTTATTCAGCTATACAAGTTCGTGGATATCAACACAAATAGACCACTCGCCTTTCTTGGCCTATTCGTTCGGGCTTCTCTTCTAATAGACCTTTTTACTTCCGTATGCAAATTGCCTATTTCAGACCACATGTCATTCTCTTGAATTGTTTTTTTTATGATGAACGTGTTATATCATTTACATATGATAGAAACGATTCCCAAGGGTAGCATCACCTGATCTGAAATGGGACAACAAACAAGGAAGGTAAAGAGAGGTTCCTGAAGGGGGATCCGAATCTCATTTCCCAGTTCATATTTGGACCAAATCCCAGTCAAAAATCATAGAGCAAATGCAGAAAAACCATGAAATGCAATCTAAGAAAGTACTAACAAATAGTGACTATTTTGTCACTATCGCTCAACCAGAACATCTTGAGACAAAAGAATAACACACAAGAAACCTCATTATCGTTTGTTTTATTATTTATTCTGGGTGAATAGTAGCAACAATTAGTCACTAAAGAGTGACTATTTGTTAGAATTTACTTGATATTATTTCATGGTTCAACTGCATTTGCTCTATAATCCCATCAGTTTTACTCAAGTTTTTTATCCCATTCCCATTTTCTATTGTTCTTTTATTTGTAAATCCCAGTCCCAGTGCATCCAGTCCCAGTCAAAAATAAGGCCAATCCCAGTTCCCATCATCAGTTACCCCTTCAGGACCCTCTAGAGGCTTTAAAACTAGTCTCCCTCGTCGTTCTTTTGACAAGCACGAGTTAACTTTTCTGTCAGAATAGTGTATACCAGACATCCCACCCTAACACCGATTCAAACCAGTAGAGTGCTTACACTATGTCCATGAAATAGAATCTAAATAGTTCCTACATATTAGTTTTTATTTAGTGACTATTAGTCACTAGAGTACAAACACTAAAAGTGTGCAATACTTTGTACTATTTACCACTAAATAGAGTTGATTAAACAATAGAGAACAAAAGAATTTGCATAATTTAGCAGTATTTAGTGGTATTTATGTTGCACACTTTTAATGTTTGTACTCTATCACTCAACTGGAACAGCTTTAGTAACAATAGGCCACAAGACACAAGGGAAATTAAATACTCAAAACCATAGAAAGTTAATACTTTATTCATTGTGTATTGTTTCTAAAGCTGTTCCAGTTGAGTGATAGTGACTAATAGTCACTAAATAAAAACTATTAGTTAGCAACTATTTAGATTTTATTTCATGGACATAGTGTAAGCACTCTACACTGTCAAATATATTGGTACTTTTCTCTGGACAAAAATAACGAGCAAAAAATAGAATAAAACTTTTATTATATAAAGCAATGGACTGAACAAATAAATTATAATGTGATAAACTATTGAAAACAACAATCATAAAAAACTAAAATATACACTTCTCATAAAATAAAATATTGACAACATAGCCTGTATTGCCGGCGGGGTAGTGACTCCGCTGACCGCCGGCAACGCAGGCCAACAAAAATAGAGATGTACGTGTTTAATTGGCCAATACCAAAACAAGCAGAGGAATGGGTACTAGTTTGCCTAATTAATGTAATTAAGAAACTCATATTTACATATAGCACATCAAGATATGTCAGATTCCTGAGTTTGGTTGCATTTGGTTGTATTCCGACCAAGATACAGCCTCATCAAAATGCTTAACAATAGAGGGAAATGTATGGTTTGGAAGGACGCCTGTCCGTCCAATCCATACATTCCTTTGTAATTTTGGGCAGTTTTGAATGGCTGTAACTCACTCAATATCCAAACAAAAATACCAAAACTCAGGAATCTTACACATCTTGATCTACTCTTTTATATTACGAGGTTCATTTCTTAATTACATTAATTATGGAGGCTAGTACCCAGTCCTCTGCTCGTTTTGGTATTGGCCAATTCACTCTTCGATTGAGATTTGTAAGTCCTGGATTTAGTGACTGCGCAGAAAGGCACATTAAGAACCTCTCGGGACGACATGGGACAACTTCGACCGATTTCGTTGAATTCGCATTGGACGCACAAATGTACAGGCGATTTTTCCGTCATAAAACGATTTTTCCGTCCTCTACTATAAAACGGGCTAATGTTATTAATAGTGGTTTACTAAACATTGTTTTATATCAACTATTATGAAGTACAAGCTAGGGTTAATATATTAATTATCTAGTCTATTAACTCTGTAAAAACTAAATAGTCATTTTTTCTTTCAGAGGCAAAGAAAAACCATGCCAATGGTTATAGACCGATTTACTAGCTTCACATTCTTCGTGTTAATGCTTCTAAAATGTTTACGTCACAGTGTGGACCTTTAAAAGGTGACTCGACCCAACATTTTTGCATGAGCACCTTCCAACTTCTGACGTCATTACCACGTGACGTGCAATCCGATCTCTTCAAAAAAAATACTAAATTGTACTTTAGTCTACATGTGGTATGAAGAATATGAAATCGGAATCAATCCCTTCAAGTATATGAGATTCAAAGTTGGAAGGTGCTCATGCAAAAATATTGGGTCGAGTCACCTTAAACAACCTCGTGCATTGCAACAATACGCAGCGCCGTTAATCTGTTTTCTCTTTAAATGCTTAATTCCTAACACAATTCGACCAGCGAACTCATTATCAGAACATATTGGAGTATACCCAAAGTTCACAGTAAAAATAGTTAACTCACCGACCTTCTGGTTGTTAATGCTTTTACTGGAGGATTCAGTGATGTCCGCAGTGTCAGTACGATTATCAGAAAATATCGGAGTACCAAAGGTTCACAGTAAAAATAGTTTACTCACTGACCTTTCAGTTGTTAATGCTTTATGTTTATGAAGTCCGAAGTGTCAGTACGATTCAATTTTTGGTGTTTGTTATTTGTGTTATTCTTATCGTTTCCTGAGCAACACTAGTCTCATTCGTTGCCGTTCTTAGTGTCGTCACGCAAGGAACGTTGGGAGGGAACATTGCGTGACGACACTAAGAATGGCTGCGAAGAAGACTATAGTAACACTGACGCAGTCTATTTGTCAAAACTACTCGGAGACTTGCCTTCGATTCACTTTTCTTTGCTTATTCCTGAATAAGCAAGTTGTGTTGGAACCTCACATACTACCAGTACCAGAATGCTTTGCCTGCTTTCTCTTGTGAAATAACTTACGTCAGCGTGCGATTTGCATTATGGCGTCATATACTACCAAGACAAAAAGTATTTGCCTATTTATAAAGAAAAATCGTAAAGCATTCTGGTACTGGTAGTAAAATGACGTCACCATGAAAATCGCCTAATCCAGTATTATCTAGTATTAAAATAATTGAAAAAGAAAGTAAATTCGCAAAGCATTTTGGTACCGGTAGTAAAATGACGTCATATGGTAAAAAAGGTCTCTTCAATAGCGAATTTAAAAGCGAACGGTGGATTGACCAAGTCCATCTTGGTAAGGTAAGTGCATGGTAGGTGCATCTTGGTAAGGTAAGTGCATGGTAGGTGCATCTTGGTAAGGTAAGTGCATGGTAGGTGCATCTTGGTAAGGTAAGTGCATGGTAGGTGCATCTCGGTAAGGTAAGTGCATGGTAGGTGCATCTTGGTAAGGTAAGTGCATGGTAGGTGCATCTCGGTAAGGTAAGTGCATGGTAGGTGCATCTTGGTAAGGTAAGTGCATGGTAGGTGCATCTTGGTAAGGTAAGTGCATGGTTATGTGGATAAAAAGAATGGTTTTACTGTTCATCTGTTCGTGATTTCTTGTCAGCGAACGGTGGATTGACCGAGTCCATCTCGGCCATAAGCTACAAAGGGGTCTGGTAAGGTAAGTGCATGTTTATATGGATAAAAAGAATGGTTTTACTGTTCATCTGTTCGTGATTTCTTGTCAGGGTTTTGGTCGTCGTTCTCGTTTTCGTCTTGGGATTTTCGTTTGCCGACGAGACGAGTTTTGATATTGTCAAATGTGATAATCAAACAAGACATGTTGTCACATCCTGACCCGTCACCACTGGTATCTGGAGCTAGACAATCTTCGAACAGCTGAAACATATAGGAATAAACAGTTAAATGAATGAAAGAATAAATAAATGGATGGATGGATGGAAAAATTGATAAAGGGATGGATGAATAAATTGTTAATGAATGAATAGTTGGACGAATGAATGGATGTTTAAATGAACCAACCGAGGTATGAATAAAAAAAAGAATGAATATATGAATAAATTAATTAATTAATGAACGAATAGTTGAATGAATAGTGAATGGATGAGTGAAAGCATAGATAAAAAAATGAAAAGATTAATAATTGTATGAATAAATAAATAAATAAATAAATAAATAAATAAACAAATAAACAAATAAATAAATAAATAAATAAATAAATAACCAAATAAATAAATAAATAAATAAATAAATAAATAAATAACCAAATAAAGAAAGAAATAAATAAATAAATAAATAAATAAATAAATAAATAAATAAATAAATAAATAACCAAATAAATAAATAAATAAATAAACCAATAAATGTAATGAATAAATAAATAAATAAATAAATAAATAAATAAACCAATAAATGTAATGAATAAATAAATCAACAATACATGTAAATGATTGCAGCAATAAAAAAGTGGACTATTGGTAAAAAATAACAATACCTTTTCACAAACAGACGATAAATTGACTTTCTCATTTTGAAGTTTCTGCTCTTTGATTTCTTTCCTTACAAAATCCACTACTTCTTGACTGTTTTTGACATTCCTTGAAAACCAATATTAAACATGTCATGAGCTTAAGGTGAAGTAAAACAGACTATAGCACTTTTGAGTTGCAACTATAAATCTATGCACTCTTATAATGACGAAAAAGTTGCTAAAGAAAATTAAAATGTATAAATTTAAATATCATTCACTTTACAACAAGAGGTAACTGAAGTCCAAGAGGAAGTGCAACAAAGACCTTCAGAGCTACCCTTCATGCATGAAGAACTTAGTAAGCATGGAGTACAGTGGAGCGTTTTGTCTATCGCTTTAGACAGGGAAACTTGCAGAAAACAAAACCTTTCCTTTTTAAAAACGACTCTCATTATACAAGCATCCACAAAATAACACAATATATGTTGCAAACTTACCAAATTCCATCACATGCTATCACCATAAACTCATCTGCTCTGTAAAATCAAACCACAAAAAAACATCTTTATAAGATTACATGCAGACATTCACAAGTGCCTTTTCCTAGGCTTGCTCTATCATTTTTGATACTCTCTGTTCACTGCTGTTTTTTTTATTTATAAGTTGTGTTTGTTTAATGGTTGAGGAATAGTTTATAGAATCTATATTTGCTTTTTCTATGTTCGTTTGCATCGTAGAGAGCTTCTATTAATTTATATGTGTTAGAGAATATAGAAATTGAGCATGGAGGCTAAATAAACTGGGAAGTTATCAAGTTAGCCTCCATAAGTCATGCTTCTCATTGCTCAATCTCAGCCTTGATAGCATGAAAGATATTCTTAAGAATTTGACTACAGCCTGTGGAATCTTATGCGTTTCAATTGTTTGTTGGCGTGCATATTCCTTATATTACCGCTGTAGCGAATATAATTACCGGTATTAGACTCTATAGACCTTTAAGGAATTCATTTAGATTCAAGTCAAGGCTGGAGTGGATACAATACAGTGAATGCATAGATTCATCCACACCAGCCTCAACTTGAATGTATTTTGTTGAGATCAGTATTGAGGCTAAGGTTGAGCAACAAGATATGCAGAATGTCAATAGCTTTTAAATGCTGTACGATACATACCCGGATGTTTAGAATATTATCGTACCCTATAGACCCTTTTAATAAGTCCCGAAGTGTTGTGTTTTCCGCGCTTGACGTCATATTTATTCTTTTCAATTCCTATCATATCAGGGCTGCAAACAATTTTTTCTATAAGCTGGTCATTTGTCAGGCCAGGGGCAAGTTTGACCTGTCAAAAACCCAATCTGGTCGGACAAAAATATTAATTTTAAGTGAACATAATAAAAAAGAAAGAAAGAACTACCTTATTCATACTATTTTAAGTGAAATTTGATCGGTCAAATGTCCGACCAGAAGCGGTCATTTACCAGTCAAATTCCGCTTTTTATCGGACATTTGTCCGATGACTGGCGCTTATTTGCAGCCCTGCATAGTATGATGTCAAGCGCTGAAAACACGACACTTCGGGACTTATTAAAAGGGTCTATAGACTTTTACGAAGTTCACTTATAATTAAAACAATAGATCCAAGTCAAGACTAAAGTACATGTAGAGATACATCCACTCCAGGTTCAACTTGAATGTATTGGTCTTTTCCAAAACGAGTAAAGACTGGAAACTAGTTTCCCTAATTAATATAAGAAATGAACCTCATAATATAAAAGAGCAGATCAAGATATGTACGATTCCTGAGTTTTGGTCCTTTTGTTTGGTCATTGAGTGAGTTATAGCCATTCAAAACTTCCCAAAATTACACAGGAATGTATGGATTGGAAGGACAGGTGTCCTTCCAAACTATATATTTCCTTCTTTTTTAGGCATTTTTATAAGGCTATATCTTGACCAGAATACAACCAAATGCAACCAAACCCAGGAATCTCACATATCTTAGTATTTAGTACCCAGTCCTTTACTTATTTTGGAAAAGGCCAATTGTATTGTGATCAGTCATGTGAATCCAGGAAAGCCAGTCTATTAATACTGTATGATTCTTACTCTGTGAGTTCTGTTTGTCTGATGTCAGGCATTGCTGTGATCTGTTGTTCTTCTGCCTTCAGTTCTGTTCGTCCTTTATAGCTGTGGTCTCCTGGAAACACAAATATTTAACACAAACTATTAAAACATTTATTTGATAAATAAAAAAAACCAAATATGTGCAAACAATATAACCATGAGATACATTTACTAAAATAGTACAAATAAACAAATTGTACTAGAGTGATTTTCATATGACCGTGCAAGAAAATAGACCATTTAGTTTGTGGTAGTTGTTAAAGAAGAAAAGAAAGCAATGGGTTTAGTGTTTACTACTAACTATTAGTTTGCCTATATTTGTTCACGGTCATATGAAAATCATTCTATTAAGAATTTTACTAATATTTTATGGATATACTATTAACTTTGCACTGTATTACATGGTCTAATAGATACCTAAAGCTCTTGATAAATTCAGTCCACCATTAACACGTCCTTCCCCAGTTACTTTCCCTCCAGCTTTCTGTATTCTGTTGAGTTCCTTGGTATCTTCTGGTTTGTGATCTAAAGACATTTCTAATGCAATGCCATTTCTACACACAACACAGCGAGAATCACCAACGTTAGCTACTATTAGCTTGTCATTTTTCACTAACGCAACAATTGCTGTTGTTCCACTGTCATAGCCAACCTTTCAGTAAAAGAAAATGAATGAATGACAGTTTTAGCTGATGAGTCTAAATGATATTATAAAATAACTTATTACTGATTCTTGTAGGTTGAGGTGCTTGATTTACGAAAGCACACAGCACAAATATATAAAGGTTTGTTTTGAAAAAATATAGAAAACTTGCTTGCTGTATGCAGTTATAAAGGATTTGGGTATTGTTTAAACAATTGAGAAATGTTGAGAAGCACTATTTAGGATTATTGCTGCAATAGAATGCAAGGTATTGAGTATTTGGTAGTGCATTTTTTATGTTGACACTAGTTAGTTTTCCTTACTTTGGAAAACATGTTTTTCAGCACATATGGCTAATAGAGAATATTTCACATTGTGATTCAGGGAGTTGTTGCCAAGTCTCTCAGTGGCTAATATTTTATCTATCACATATACATTTTGTACCTCTGATTATATTCAGTATTTCAATGTACAACACAAGCTAGTAAGTAGACATTGTGCTAGGTCCAAAGCAGTGAAAATGAAGATATATGTAACTGCTATGTCAATCATTCTCCTATTGAAATACACAAATTTATGAAATTCTACATTAATTTGATATATATGCTTACCTCATCTGACTTCATTACAGCTCCAGTATCATCATCATCGTCATCATCATCATCACTTTCACTGTCATCTTCTTCATCTCCATCATCATTTTCTTGGTTTGTTTCCTCTTCCTTGTCACCTTTGTTCTCATTTTCTTCCATTTCTGCATCCTTTTCATCTTTTTCTTCTTCCTCTTTAATATCTTCATCCTCTTCTACGTCCTTTTTTTCTTCTTCCTCTTCTTCCTTTTCTCTCTCTTCTTGATTTTTGTCATCATTCTTTGACATTTTTGATTCACCATTTGTGCTGTCACTTGCCTTCTTATTGGATGGTTCTTCATCTTTCAAAGAAAAGAAAAAACTTCAGCAAATTCAAAAACAAGCTATGAAGCACCAAGAAGGGTGAATGGTTGATAAAATAAATGAATGGATGAATGAAGGAATGGAATGATAAAAGAATGAATGGATGAATGAATGAATGGAATGATAAAAGAATGAATGGATGAATGAATGAATGAATAAATGAATATTTAAATGACGAAGGGCTAAAGCTTGAAATGTCATTATATTACCTATCGTTTATATCAAACACTGACGCAGCCTATACTAGTTTACTCGCTAGTTTCCATTTAAATGAATAAATAAATAGTAAATAAATGAATGGATTATCAAATAAAACATAAAAGAATGAACAAATAATTGATTGGACAAAAGAAGGAATAAATAAATGGATGGACAAATTGAACAAATGAACAAACAAACAATGTAACTAATTAATGCATGAATGAATGAGTGAATTAATACATTTATAAAGTATAATTATAAAATTCATGAATAATTAATGAGCAATTGACAAAAGAATTCACGTCCGTGACGGAGGTTGTAAATCTCATACAGATTTCTTCCTGATTTGCATAAGTTTCAACTTGAATTTTCTCGGCCAGATTTACATTTATCTTGACAATTTTAGTAAAATATGAAAGAACTAACGTTGGACTTTCATAAGTTCTATACAATATTCACGTCCGATCTGTATCCGATATACAACGGTTCGTCTTCAACTCGCCGTTGTATATCGGATACAGATCGGACGCGAATATTGTATATATTACTAATCAACCAGTCAGTAATATTAAATATTATTATTTCAAAATGGAAATATACAAAACCATTCAAATCTTACCATCATCACTGTCTTCATTGCTGTCAGCATCACCATTTTGTTTTTCATCTTCTTCTTCATCGGAATCACTGCCATTTTCTTCAGCCTCACAAGCCTTTAATTTGAAAAATAATTAAAAATAATTATTAGAACGGTACTAGGAGAACATTTCTTATGTACATGTTTACAAACATGCAAAATTTAACTATTGATTTACCCTTTTAGAATACAAATAGTTGGTTGGTTCTGATATTTTGATAACAACTTTGGTGAAACCTTGGATTAAGAACCAAAACATAACATTTTAGGTCCAATCTCCTTTGTAGAAGTTACCATTGCTACTCTATCAACAACAGTGTCAACTAGACGCTCTATGAGCGTGAAGTCGGGCTAGTCATAAAATCAACACAGGAGGCTAAACAATTCTAATTTTATGATAGAATGAACATTCCATGGTAGTTTGATTTAACACGTGACTTTGGGCTTCCTGTGTTCGTTCCCAAAGCATCATTGGGGCCTATACGCGACATAACAGATAGATTGGCTAAAAGGTAAAACTAGACTAACAAGACAGCAACCATTTATTGTATGTTAAATCAACTTGAAGTAATATATCAAACACGAGAAAGAGTGTTTCATCAGGTTTTCAAACACCGAAAAATGGGTTGAAAAAACAAGGCGCAGCCGAGTTTTTTTGGGCCCATTAACCTGATGAATCACAATTTCGAGTGTTGGATATTACTTCTCAAATTATTGGATAATTATTGGGGAAATTCAAAGCGAAGTTGGCTTAATTTTATTCAAGTGTTTCATCAGATTTCAAACTCCTTCACGCTAGTGATTTTGTCTTTGTTTTCTCTTCATTAATTATTCATGAGTTTCAGAATATCATTTTTTACATGACAAATTCATGTAATTGAAGCTTAGTACTGGCCTTATCTCAATATTCCTGTTTCGTGCTATCTAGTACCGCTGTACTGTTTTGTGCAAAAGGCGCATTTGTACATGGATAACCTCAAATGTTAATTCAGATGTGATTTCTAATGTTAAACGATAACATTTTCCATACTTCCATGCTTGGAATTTGTGAATATTTTAACAACAAATCAAGGCTTAGCCTGTGTAAATGCACCTTTTGTCAAAAACTACAGCGGTGTTATTTAAAGTGAAACTAGAGTATTGATCAGAAATACCAACTACATGAACTTACCCCTCTGAGTCTTTTTAGTAGTTCTTTTAATGGAATAGTAGCTTCTTGTGCTAATAATTCAGTTTCATTATCATTGTCACTATCATCACCGTTATCACCAGCTATCTCCTTTAACTCAGTCAAACCCTTGAAATACACAAATTATTTATCATGAGGTTATGACAATTGCACACATGCCTATCATCACCATTATTGAATCAAATATTATCATTAAAACATTGATTTAGGTGGAATATGTTCATATTGAAATGTCATAAGATTGTGATTGAGGTTGGAGGTTGAGTTGAAAAATCAAGTCTAACATATATACAGTTACAACAAAGAGTAACTTAAATTCATTTATTTAATTTTCATCTTCCTTTAAGAAAGATTAACTAAATACACTATATAGAGGAGAATATAGAACACATTTACCTCTTCAGTGATCAAATCTTCATCAAGTTTAAAGAAAGCGTCAATCAATCCCTGCTTGGTGTCACCACTCTTATATCCATCTGTATTCTTGAAAACTTCTGCTAAATGCTTTTCTGCATAAATAGCAACTTCTGCACCTATTGATAACATTTAATAAAACACTTATTGATGATCACCCAATGTTTAAACTTTGTGTGAGCCAAGTTGTGTGCAAAATAATTAACGTAGAGGTAGTGAGTGTGTGTGTGAGTCTCCTCAATTAGTAGGGCACACGTGCCCAGCTAGAAGATTAAGACATCAAAAAGTGATTTATTTATTTTTGTTATGAAAAATATTTTATATTTTATAAAAATATATATTGTCAGAAAATATATACAACACTTCAAGGGGTGGGTCATAAAATATAATTCTTTTTTTTCCTCAATCGCTTTCATAAATAATGACCAGTCCCTAATGATTGATTGGTGGTGGTGCATTTCCAACCTTTATATTCAAATAACTAACTAAACAAATGTTGTCCTGTTCAAATCATTGATCATAGATGCTGAAAACAACATGGATTTTTTGATTGGAGTGACATCAGGAAACAGACACAGAAACAAATGTAGCTCAGTTGGTTATAGTGCACAGCTTCCGGGGTGAGAAAGACAGCTATTTCAGAAGGTCGTGATGAGGGTTGTTTTCTCATGATTGATCACAATTTTTTACACATTTTTTACATTTGATCCCCGATCTCAAAAGCTCACATATTTTGATCCCTGACCCCACAAAAAATGTTCTGATCCCTGAATTTATTCATACGGTCCCGATCCCTTTTCTGTGATCGCTGATTCCAGCTGATTCGGACTATGTGATCCCTGATCCAAGGCATGTGACCCCTGATCCCACATCCCTCTTCACGACCCTGTATTTCAAGCCCTGTATTTTTGTAATATGCCTTCCATAGCTCCAGTGGTCTATATAGTCCATGATCTATATAATCTATGATCTGAACAAGAACCATCTGTTGAATTATGTTTTCTTTACCTCCATGTCCGTCAAACACACCAAAAAATGATGTATCTTTATCAAACTCCAAAAGACAGGTATGGGCATCCTGGAATAATACGATGCATTTAGCAGATTGCCATAAATAATTATGAAAATACATATTTTTATATAAATTGGCTAAAAGAAGTTATATGCATACATACAAGTATTCAGTTTAACAGCAGGAATCACAGGGAGCCCAGCTTTTTGTCGTTTCTTTTCTTTTTTCTCTCTCTTTATTTACCCTAATAATACGCTATATTATGTTTGCATCGGGATTGTAACCGTTAATGTAACCGTTAATGTATAGAAGGGCTGAAACAACTGCTAGATGCCTCAATTAAAACTCATATATAAAATGTTTTAAGCATTCTTTCATTATTATAAAGCCTCCAAACGTTTATGTAATAAACATACTTTATGTTAGGATGTTCAAATTTGGGGAAATCTGAAATGATACGATGCTATGCAGCAATATTTAAAAGTCGAGTTTTAGTTACATGTTCACCGCTAGTTGCCCTGACCGAGGAGCTACTAAACTTAACTAAGCCGTTAAATTATTTTTATTCTTAGACGAGTAAGAACTCCTGATTTATGATCGTGGATTTTGTTATTCAAGTTTTTACTTTTACGGTTTACTTTGCGTTGTTAGATGGATTGTGTCACGAATAGAGAGTCGCTAAAAATAGCTGGTCAGGGCAAGTAGCGGTGGTGCTGTTAAGATAATCTAGCAGTTGTTTCGGCCCTTCTCAATTATTGACTGTTACTAGAGAGTGCGTTACAGATAAGAGTTTATCCCCCTATCGAGTTACTGTTAATTACATCATCATGTTAAACGATACGTCGGAACTGTTTCATACCACAGGAATCCCAATGCAAACATAATATAGCGTATTATTAGCGTAAATAAAGAGAGAGAGAAAAAATGAAAAGAAACGACAAAAAGCCGGGCTCCCTGTGCAGGAATGGGCCATTCCATTTAATATCCGCATCCCCCCCTATCCAGGAACGAAAAATTGTATACCCCTGAGGATTATAATTATGGTTGGACCCCTGAAGATTTTAATGAGTTATACCCTGAGGATTTTTGGTGTATTTATTTTACCCCCCCAAAAAATACAGCTTTTTACAATGTACCCCTGAGGATTTTTGGAGTATTTTTTTGACCCCCAAAGAAAATACCGCTTTTTACAATGTACCCCTGAGGATTTTTTTCCCAAAATTATTGTACACCCCTGAAGATTTTTGCCCAAAATTATAGTACACCCCTAAAGATTTTTCGCTTCCTCGATAGGGGGGGTTCGGATATTAAATGGAATAGCCCAATCAGAAAATTACATTGTATCATTTGATTCAAGACATAATATAACATAAGCTTATGCATGAAAGTTTTGTACTAAAACACATGGTTGATCTGTATACTGAAGAACACCAGACAAAGTGAATTACTGACGACAAAAAAAGCTAACAAAATCGGTCGAATTTATTATTTTTTTTGACAAACTAACATCAAGCTTCAAACAAACAAGATAGTCAGAACAGGTCAGAACAGATTTACTTATTTCTGTGATATAAGATATTAATAATAAGCTTTTTACTTTGTTTATAGTTACAAGAGGGAATAACCCGTTGTTTGTTAATGACTAACTGTAGAGTTGACTCAAAAAGCACCCGCAAAAAGCGTGCTTTTTCGCCGCTTCTTCGACACGTGCGACATACATACCTCCATCGCCACTCGCCATCCTTGCATTGCTGAAGCACCACAGCTCATTTTATCGTTACTGCAATCATTAGATGTTATTTCTGTCTTGGGTTTATTAAGATACGCTCCCATTTTGATGTGTTTTTTTCTGTGAATGTTTCCTTGAAATATTTCTTGACAAACCACGTTGGAAAACTACATTAATGTGAATATCCGCTGACCAACATATTTGCTTTGGATAATTGTACCACAGGCAGCCCAATTTATAGAATTTTAAGGATATCTGTATGAACATGCACAGCTGGCGTGATATTTTTACCACTTTGAAGCACAAAATATAGAAAATAATGACGGCAATTACAAAGAAGTTATTTCCTTAGTCAAGATAATTTGAATATGAAATGTAAATTTATTTGCGAAATGATGATTCCAAAAATAAATAAAAATATTATAAAAATAGGAGTTGTATCCAAAAATCATATGCCAACTACGTTCTGTTCGGCTTTTAAGCATCAAGTAAAGCTTTTTGCCCATATAGTTGAGATTTTATAGACTTTTTCTTCAAAGGTTTCCTTGAAGCCCGGTGAAGCTGGAAGTGAAGTTTTGGGCTTCCTGTGTCAGGTTCTTTATCCAATCACATCACGTTTTTTAACGAGGTTATGCATTTATTCTGATGTTTGATCACCCCACAAACTCTACATGTGGTACGGTCTGGTTCCAACACAGTTGGACCTATGAATTCTTGCAAAATTAAGAATTCTGCCTCTGGATTTCTCTCTATTATGGGTATACCTGCTTTCCTCAAGCCTTATGTAAAATGGGAATATTTAGGACGTGAAGAATTAGCTGGTTTTGATAGATACAAGGTGGGCCCCGCCGGTTTCACTTGTCGGTTGCTTTGCTTGATCAACTTAGTAAAAACAGTTTTTACAACAAGCACTTTTTACATTGCCTTTGCAGTATAAATCACTTGATACCTCGCCAATTTCCAACTACATAACTCATCCATTTTGGAATAGAGTCGTTAAGGTATGTTTATAATCATTGTCGTATAAAATATCCTTGAAATGTACTGATGCGAGCTGGTGTTTTCAAATGTGCTTGACCGATGCAGCTCTTCTTTGCAATGCAAGTTCAATATTTACTACAAGTAACTCGTTGTTGTTACTAGTGAATTATATTCAAAGTCTGATATACTCTAGTACACTCTTCTGTAGGAAGACTCTTCTGTAGGAAGAGTATTCGTGGCCCTGTCACACCCACGTATACGTATTTTACAAGTGTATGGTCAATTAAGTATGTATTCATTTATTGAGTTTCGAGGGGATGGGTTTAATAAACGGGCCCTAGTCCTCTTGGTCAAATACACAATATAAAAGCAATTTTCTTATTTAGCAAGAATCTTATCAGTCATATTAGCCAGAATATATACCGGTAATTGTTTGTTTGGTTGTTAAATATAGATTTGTTTAACATTCATATTTGTTAGAGTACAACCATTAAAAGCGTGCAACATAAATAGTACTAAATAGTGATATTTTGTGCCAATTCTATTGTTTTCTATTGTTTAATTTGCACTATTCAGTACTATAAATTAGTACTACTTGTTTCACAGGTATATTATTTGCACTCTACATGCATGCATATTTGATATAAGTAGTGGTAAGGGACAGACATGCCATTAGGCCCCGTCCACACAAAACCGCATACTTTTTAATGTGAATCTGCCTATTGTCCACACGAATCCACTGAATCCGGTCACCGAAACCAACAAACATTTTACAAACATTTTATAAAATATTTGATATAAATCGCACGCCCTGATTGGCTGAGAAGCGTTCTCTATAACTCAACAGAGCATGGAACATTGATTTGTTTGATTGTAAAGTTCTACTGAATATTTTATAAAAGAAATAGAAACTCGGCAGCAGTGCTTTATTGAGTTAGAGCATGGGCAGCAGAGTATCATTCGCGTTTGTATTCGCTTGTAATCTCCGTGTATTTATAGTTACCAACGGTCGCATATTTGCTTGCTTTGTTATTCCCTTGACCTTCGTCTTTATATGTCTAGCTCCTATTTCAATCTCGTGATATTGGTCTATCTAGTATTAAAAGCGATCGTGTGTCACTCGGTTACTAATCGGTAACTTCTTTAACGGCCCCCGAAGGTATATAAGATACCAGGGTACGCAGCTAGCCCTAATCCTATTGTTCTCTTTCTGCTCAAATCCGTACTAGGTAAATGTCACTGCTATGGACAGTGATGATAGATTGGCAAGTTCGGATTCTGTTCGCTTGCTATCCGAAACCGTTTGACTAGGAATAAAGATTGCGTTACCATATTAGTTTTTGAATAGTCCGGCCGTTATTTTGACACACATGGAGAACGCATTCACAAGAATATTTTATTATAAACCTTGTGCTTTAATAGAAACGGAGCAAAGCATAAGAATTTTATTGTCATGTGAATGCAAGGTGGCAACCACTGCTGTCGAAAGACCGGTTTGGGGAAGATGATAAAGAAGGTTTTCACCAATGTACCAAAATACAGATTGAGACAAGTTGATGGTTCCCGAGGATGGGCAATTCATTACGGTTTGAACGCTAGTAGCGACTTATTTGTTTACTTAAAACTTTTCTTCAGCTTGAAAGTAGCGACTTATTATGAAATAGTAAATCACCGTACGTTTAAATACGTTTTCTAAATCTCTTTTACTTAAAGTCATGAAACTGTACTCAAATGAATGATCAATTCTATAACGCAGGTTTTTAAAATGTTGTAAATACCGGTACTTCACTTCGGGTAGTGCTGATTATCGACCGAACGAATAGTTGTGTTTTCGGAAGCAAGCGAACAGAGTCCGAACTTGCCAATCTATCATCACTGTCCATAGCAGTGACGTTTACCTAGTACGGATTTGAGCAGATAGACAGGGCATCTGAAAAAGTGCGAGGGTGCGATTCCGCACTATTTCCCGAAAATCGCACCGAATCGCACTATTTATCGTTTTCCGCATTTTACAGAAAATTACAGAAAAACTTGCAAATCTGTTGACAATGTTCTTGAATACACAATAATTCTTCAAATAAGCAAGTTCTTCATCGGAATTCATCTCATTTTGGGCTGGAAATCGACTGTAAAACATTATTTTCTTTCGCCGTTTCACGATAATCTACCAGGCGTTCCTCGCAGTCAGTTTTAGTTCTAATTCTATAAACACTGTTGATTGGTCTAAAAAGCACCCAATCACATGCCTCTATAAAAAATACAGCAACTATAGCGCAAATTTCGCAGAAAATTTCTTCATTTTGCATCAAAATAATATTAAAAATAAATAATAATATGCAAATTAGATTTCCGCACTTTTCCGCACTATTTGCTACAATTTCCGCACTCTCCCAAGGTTTTTTCCCGCACTTTTTCAGATGCCCTGGATAGAGAACAATAGGATTAGGGCTAGCTGCGTACCCTGGTATCTTATATACCTTCAGGGGCAGTTAAAGAAGTTACCGATTAGTAACCGAGTGACATACGATCGCTTTTAATACTAGATAAACCAATATCACGAGATTGAAATAGGAGCTAGACATATAAAGACGAAGGTCAAGGGAATAACAAAGCAAGCAAAGCGACTGTTGGTAACTATAAATACACGGAGATTACAAGCGAATACAAACGCGAATGATACTCTGCTGCCCATGGTTAGAGTACAAATGTTATACAACTAAAACAAGTAGTACAAATTGGTACTAAATAGTGCTAATTAGGGTTAGACAATAGAAATATAATAAAATATCACTATTTAGTACTATTAATGTTTCACGCTTTTAATGTTTGTACTCTAGAGAGCACTTGGGAAAATTCCTGATCTGCGAGTTTATTGAAGGGCTTAAAAAACTCCAAGCTATATTTTGTGTTTTTGTAAAAAAAATCAAGGATTTATGTAAGTTTATTAGAGAAAATTCAGGTTTATGTAAATTAGGGTGAATCTCTATCAGGATTTATAACGTTGACATGGTTACGATTTCTTTTGTAAATTTTTCATGAATTATTAATGAGTTTTTTACAGCGTGACGCACCTTACCATGCGCCTAAATAAAGTTTTGTACAAGTTAACCAATCAGAAAGCGAGAATTTGACCTTAATATAAAAGACATGTCGAGTGTCAAACTGTAAACACTTTGAAATGTTCAAAGCGAAGACAAGAGTGAAGTTTATAAGTGTATGAAAAACCTCCCAGGATGTTTAAATTTGAAAATTAAGGTGTAGCAAATAATTTGAAAAGAGAAGATTTTGAACGCTAAGCTAACTTGTACAAAACTTTAATTGGGTGGCCACTGTAAGGTGCGTCGCGCTGTAAGACTTGATAGAACTTGTTGCCTCGTTTTTTATATCTTCAATAATGCTTTCATTTGACGTCATCAAAAACTCAAAATCTAAACTATACATCATATAAAGACATTTCTAAAACATATTTTAGAATCCAGTGACAAAAGTCACAAGAAAAAAATTTGGAGCCATTTTGATCTACAGCGAAATTATCTACAGCCTTGAAACTTGACCATAATGAAACTTATTTTATTATGCAAAATTATGCTTTTGCATTTGATGATGACATAGGTGAAAGCCAGTAATATGTACATGTTATAAATTTAAACAATTTATAAGATGAATAAGATAAATAAAAGGAAGTTTACTTAACCAGAAAAGATAAAGGTAGCAGCTATTTTTGAAATATATGTACATATATCTGTACTTTCCTATTTAAATCTGTACTTATGCAAATTTTGTTGATGTGTGCTAAACACACAGATCAACCAATCAGACAAGTTCCCATTTAATAAATAAAATAAAATACTAAATACTAAAAATACTAAATAAAACACTCTGATTAGATTGTGTTTAGCACACATCAACACAATTTGCATAAGTACAGATTTAAATGGGAAAGTCCAGATTTAAATGGGAACCTGTTATATATACTTAAACACTTAGGTAGATTTGTTGATTTATCATTCAATGTTTCACATTTCAGCTGTTTCCATTATGGTTTGCTCCAAATCTCATGACGTTTATTGGATGGTGTTTACTACTATCAATATATTTTGTTACCTATTACTATGACCCTCACTTTAAGGCTGGACTAGGGACCCAAACTGGATATTTTATACCTTCATACTGGTGGATATTCTTTGGTTTTGCACAGTTTGCTGCACATACTTTGGACGGTATTGATGGAAAGCAAGCCAGACGTACCAATTCTAGGTAAAACAAAAAACAGAATTATAAGTAATATAATTATATTAGAGCGTCCTGAAATAGCTTGTCACTATAAGAAGTAGATATTGTGAGTGATTCTTAGAAAATATTTAGAATTATGAAAAGAATCCATATAACTAGGTTATTTATTGCATTTACCAATGCATGTCCACCCCCCTCCCCCCTAAGGTGATTGTGAACAATAATACAATAATACAATAAATACATTATGCCTGCTTGAGTGCTTGCTGTCTTTGGGTGTTCCAATGGTGGCCAATGCTTGCTTTTATATGCTATGTAAAGCTGGACTTCCTGCTTCATTACGGTATTAAATTATGATAAGTATCACTCACATAAATAAAAATAGTTTTATCATGATGTTTTGGATGTTATTCCTTTATTTGAGCCTCGATGACAAATTTGTGGGCAAAACAGGAGAGAGTTGTTGTTCAGTCTTAAAATGATGTAAGTTTAGTTTTGTTACTCCATTGTTGGCATACAATGGATAGTTTCTGTGCTGTGATTGAATGATATAGAATGAATAAAATATAGGGCATTGTCAATAGCAATCTTTGATCAACAAAATTTAACAATTTGCAATTAAATTTGTTAGTACTGGGTCAAAACACGGTATTTTGATTTCTCTGTTCAACTCTGTAACACTTGACATTTTTTATTGTGATTAAGATACATATGTTTGTATATTTGTTTACTCTTATGTGCCTGTAGTACTGGTAGGTATCTGTGATGTTAACGTGCAATTATGGTAAAATATTCTATAGTTAAGTCACTACAGGTAAAGAAAACGTTTTGTCTTCCCATCCGTAACATTCCAAAAAGTGTGTTTTGACCCTAGTACTGCTAGTAAATAGACAGCAATTATTCCATTTCAACTTTGTGCTGTATTATGATTCATCATCAACATCTTTTCCCACGAGACACATTGTCGGCCTTGGGGCGCTTCTGATTGGTTGGTGTTGTAAAGCGAACTCTAATCAGTTGCTGTAGGGCTGTTTTGTCCATCATCATACGTCTTGCCTGTTGTCTATCGACACCCAGGAGCTTTTCGATGTTGTTCCATCCTTTCCCTGGCGTTGTTCAAAATGTTAGTATGAGGATGTACGACAACTAATAACACAATAATTATGTTTCAGTTCTCCCCTTGGTGAGCTGTTTGACCATGGACTAGATAGTTCTGCTGTGTGGTTGATAACTATTGGTCTGTTCTCAGTGTTTGGACTTGGCAAAGGATGTTCAACCGCATGGGAATTCTACCTTATTTATATTGTATGTATGATTGGGTTTTACCTGGCACACTGGGAAAAATATAACACTGGTGTGTTGAACCTACCCTGGGCATATGATGGTAGTCAGTTGGTAAGTCATCACCTTGCTATTTGTTTATACACCTATTTCAATAATCGTTGTTTCACTTGAAGCTACAGTCTACACTCTGAAGCCTGCAAAGGATGCCTGTTATATGAATTTAATTTTGTGATTTATTACACTTTTTTCAAGAAATATTTGTATCATCATCTACCTCTGTAACAACCTTTAATGGTCATATAGCACAAACACGTACAACCACAATATGCTATGAATGAATCAATAACAAAAGAAGAAATGCCGACATCCTTTAAAAATGCAGGCCCCATAGTGTGGACTTTAGCCTTGCTAGCAACAAGGATTTTTGAAATAGGTTTACCTTTTCATTCAATAAGCATGAATTCATTGATTACTTGAGTATTTCATTGATTTATTAGTTAATTACTTAATTCATCTTTTGCTTCATTATCTACTAGTTCATCCATCCATTCATTTATTGATTCATCCATTCATTTATCCACTCATTCACTTGCTCATTATTCAAACATTCGACATTCATCAATTTATCTATGCTTTCATACTTACAATCATTATTTTGTCTTTCTGTCTGTCCCTTCATTCTTTCAACATTCATTCATATTTTCATCCATTCATTTATCCACTCATTCACTTGCTCATTGATTCAAACATGGCTTTATCAATTCATCCTACATTCATCAATTTATCTATGCTTTTATACTTACAATCATTATTTTGTCTTTCTGTCTGTCCCTTCATTCTTTCAACATTCATTCATATTTTCATCCATTCATTTATTTGTTCATTCCTATTCTGATATGTTATTATTGCATTTCCAGGCAATCACTAGTGTATATTTCATTACCTATGCCTTTGGTATTGAATTTTGGAGTTCTGACATTTTTGACCTTGGATTGAAATATACCGATGTTTTTAAGATTGTATTATATGGTATGTAGTATATAAAACACATTATAGACAATAAGCAATAGAATACTGTATTTGCCTGTGTATAAGTCGACTTGGTGTGTAAGTCAACCCCCTAAAATTTTGATTAATATCACGATTTTTTCATATATCCTTTGTATATATCCTTTGGTATAATTTGTAACACATCCTTTCCGCGCGCGCCATGGAGCGCCTGGAGGATTTATTTTCATTAATGAAACCATCCAGGCGTTCCATGAAACAATGCTGTCTCGAGGTGCCATTTTGGAACTGTTTGTTTTCTTGATAAACAATCCTTTGTGCGAGATCACCTGGTAACATTGAAGAGGTAAATAATTTGATTGTTTCTGTTTTTTCCTAGGATCTTTTGTCTTTTTAACTGTTCCGATGTGTTGTTATTATGTGTACACGTAAGTATATAAGGCAATAACCATGTGTTTGAAATGATATAGAGTATATTATACCTGTGAAACAAGTAGTACTAAATAGTGCTAATTAAGGTATCAGGACTGGTTATGGACCCCTATGTGCGCGACCTCAAATTGTGCTCAAGCTTTACAATATTTTGTTATAAAAGTATATATCATCTGATAGGTGAATAAATGTTGTTTTAGGAAACATTTTCAAATTGTCCATAACTTAAATTGTGAAAAAGATATGTAGAGTTTAGTGCGATTTGAGTGTCCTCTGTTTGAAAAATCACAGCCCTTTACAAATTACTGTCACGTCAATAACAAACACTTCTTTGCACCTAAGACAAGTTAATCGCCAAAACGGTGCCTGGGATTTTTCATATCTATCTTAGATCAGTTGCTACAGGATCTCAAACATCGACAGTCAATATTTTAACGTATTTTCTTACTAATGAAGTGATATCTTTTTAACAAAATAGCAAATCGCAGAAACTGTCTCACGCTTGAAACATTGTTCTACAAAATTGCGAAGTTTAGTTGCAATCTGTTAAAATTTGAGCGAATGATAGTTGTTTAAAAATGAAAATTTGAGGCTTAAAAGTTACCGAGAAAAACACGTTTATAAGTTTTGGGCCAGGGAGCCGCTGAGTGTTTACACAGACACTTCATCTGTCAATGAGTTGTCATCTTGCCTGGTCTGTATCATATACTGTAGGCTATTATTAGTGTAATAGGATGCTATTCCAGTCACTCGTTCTCTGGTGTATTGAAACCCATGTTTCTAGTCGATGTCGATGATGACTTTATGATGCATTTCGCCTATAATATTAGTTGACACTCACTGAAATCCTAACATACGATTTTACAAATTCAACTAGAGAAACAAACTATGCCTAGAGGAAACCGTTCGCGTGTGAATGCCGAAAGCTGTGGCTGATGCAAACACACAACCAGAGCCGCCACCGCGACCTAGAGAAGTTGTTATTCAACAAATGAGGGAATTGGGGTAATTATGATCGTATTTTAATGTCAATACCTTTGTAACAATGCACAGATAACAATGCTACTTTTACCACTTACTTCCGAGTGAAAACTGAATATTTGACGTTCTAACTTCGGCCCTAACTTCTAGATTTGATGGCGAAGTGTTTGTAATACCTCGAAGCAAGCACTTAACTACAATGTGCAGCACTTTGTGTAGGTTCCTCTGACCTTTGTGTTTCCTGAGCATAATAAGAGCCTCGATCGCTTTCTGCGAGAGATTTTCATCGTTCGAGCGGGAACGGTTTCTTTGGTTTTGGCGATAACAAAGAAGACGATCCTCGCTTTCGAGAAGCCATTAAAGAATCTTAATGGACTATATAGAGAATCTACACCATGAATATGACAGAGATTATTAAAAGTTTTTCGATTTTCGCGTTGTGTAGAAGATATTTGAGTAAGATTCTTGATTTTGTGAGTAAACACGCACGATGATTCAAGTATGAAATCACACGGGGCTCATATTGTTGCCTGGCAACCAGCTTTCGATGACAGATAGTTAATTAGCTGTTGACATGATAGTTCCGGTCAAATGTTGACATGATAGTTCCGGTCAAATGTTGATCACGTATTTTATTATCAGCAATTTAGCGAAATTGGAAAGTAAAAATGGCATTTTTTTAAAGAATATGTTAGATAATATCACAATCTAACTTATAGAACTTATTGTCCATAACCAGTCCTGATACCTTAAACAATAGAATTAGCATAAAATATCACTATTTAGTACTATTTATGTTGCACGCTTTTAATGTTTGTACTCTATACATAATTTATAGAGTAACTAGCGCTCAAATCGAGCTTCTATAATAGATGTCAAACAATCTGCATGAGTTTCTAAGAAAGATAGCTCAAAAGGAAAGCAAAAGTCTACATAATATAATTTTTACTTCAAAAGTAGGTCCATTTTAAAAAAAAAAAATGTTCACCATATAAAATCAGTATGTAACAAGGTCTAATGCTTCAAAAACTGAAGACCCTGAACATTTCCATTCACTAATTATCATAACACTCATTGTACATCGGGAAAACAAGAAATTACAACTGTTCAAATACATAAATAAAGTGTTTATTTACTTTTTGTAAAAAAATTGCCTTACATAATATGAAATTACAGCAGTTCTCAGTCACATGTGCACCGTTCGCATAAAAAGCACTGCTATAAAACGTGAAGTTGGTGGACATCAATCAAACTGTGTTTACAAGACGAATGGTGTTTTTACTTCAGTCAGGTTGCGAAACATGTCTGAATTCCCACAACAACCTCTTCGTCAGATTCAGACATGTTTCGCAACCCGACTGAAGTAAAAACACCATGCTTCTTGTAAACACAGTTTGATTGACGTCCACCAACTTCACGTTTTATAGCGGTGCTTTTTATGCGAGCGGTGCACGTGTGACTGAGAACTGCTGTAAACAAATAATGTGAAAAGCTGTGTGTAGTGTTTTGATTCTAAGATGCTTTTCAATGTTATTTTTACCATTATACAGGCATTTTTGCATCAACGAATCGAGCACCATGTTAATTTATACTAAATGAATAAAGTGTAGACTTCATAATTTATAAGTTTAATGCTAAAAATCTTTTTTGACGTCTTCTTAGATTTTCGATCTTTTTTGATATATTGAAAAATGGTAAATAATTAACAAAATATGTAATTCTCATTGTCCTGACCTTATGTTTGTACAAATACGAACCCGCATGAAGTTTCAAACGACTGGCGAAATTTCATAATTTTCTTGACCATATTCAAGCACTATTTATCAGAACAAGAAATGCATTGATGTCTTTCCAAACAGTATCAACATGTTGAGTGGATCAACCTGATCAACATTTAGGAATATGGTGCTAATTCATGACCAGGTTATAACGGTAGAGGGAATACAAAGACGTCCGCCATTTTGTTTTCGACACACGCAAGAAATTTTGTGCATGCGTACATGTATACCGGAAGCTAATTTGAAGCCCAAGACACAAAGAACCTAGCCAGAGGAAACTAGCGCTATATTTGGTAGTGCTACAGGAAGCCAATTTGGCGACCAAGGCACAAAAAAAGCTTCGCATTTTAAGACATCGATGCTCAATGTAATAATTAATTACTTTACTTTGAGAAGCCGGAAACCACTCTGGTTTAGGTTTTCTTACAGTTCTCTTGTATACGTGTTCTCTCAACATCCCAAGTGTTTAGATTAGAATATCAAACACAGAAAACTGTTTTTATTCCTATATTATTAACACATGTCAAGCAAATGACTGGGGCAAGATTTTAGTATTAATCTGATAAGCAATGTTCAGCACTTTAAACATTTGATTAAGCAACTTACTTAGCATATCTTCCAAATTTCAGAGTTATGTCAAAAAAAAAGTTGTGAGTAATGTCAAGCTCATACACATAACACTTCCATGTTTATCTTAGTTAAAAAAACTTTAACTACTAATTTTATTTCTTTTAGAGCACATAAGAATAATTCTGGTCGTGGTCTAACAATAGTGGAAGGACTTGCACCATTTTATGCATTGCTAGCATGTTTTGGTTTATTTACACTATGGGCTCTGATATCACCATCTGACATCCTGAATACACAGCCAAAACTTCTTGTCACTGCCCTTGGTGTTGTCTACTCTAACATAACGGTAAGAAAACTGATTTAAAATAGACTGTAACAATGTTTTGAAAGTAACAACAAAAGCAAATTACGAGCTCATGCAATATGTAATTTAATGAAATTTGTAACACCGTAAAAAATGTTGACCTAAGTAAAGTTAAGTCAACATTTTTTACAGGGTTACAAATTTCATTATATTACCTATCGTTTATATCAAACGCCGATGCAGCCTATACTAGTTTACTTGCTAGTTTCCATTTATAGCTCATGCAATAGACCTCTTTATCTTTGTAACTATGTTAACTTTTTTAGACCCCTTGAAATTCCCTTGAAATTTTTTCTATTATTAATAATGAACAACACAATTATGAATTTAAACACGGCTTACAAACATTTACTGGATCTCGTAAATAATGAACATGTTATAACATTTACTTGTAAATGATTGAAAACCTGACAAATAGCTTTGGGGGTAACCTGCAATCCCAACCAGAGGGAGTAGAAATACTCCTAGTCACTTCATGCACAAAAAACACAGATATGCACTGGCCAGATAAACCACTAGGCTTCTCCAATCCAGGGGCGTAGTGTGGTCATTTTGACAAGTACGCACAGATATGGATTTTTTACTTTTGAATACACAAATGTATGGAAAACAATTAAAAATCATTTGAAAATTTCCCGTCTTAAGTACGCACATGCGTATTTGTGTAATAGATGCTACGCCCCTACAATTATGATTTAATTTACGTATAATAAATTATTGAAATGTGTTATTTGTTTCAGTGTCGCCTTATTGTGGGCACCATGTGTTATCAGCGGTGTGAGCGCTTCAACCATTTACTGTATCCATTAATAGTGTTGGTTTTAGTAGTACCATTCCTTCATGGTGGGGCAGAGTATATTGCTTTGGTGTTTTATACAGTCATTGTTGCTGTAGCTCATCTGCACTATGGTATATCAGTGGTGAGTAAAACTTTTATTAGTTTAAAGTATTTGCTGTGGTTATGGTTGGTTGTATTAGAATTTTGTCATTTACCACTGTTTGCATAATTACCGGTACGCATCCTGACGCCAAATTCTTGATTAGGAATCTGTCAATAGGCAACTTGGAAAGCTAACAAAGTGTCCCGACACTCACACAATTGGGCAGACCTTTGGGTTCCTTAATCACCAATTAATTCCCAATTAAAACTACACTACACTTCACAAGTAACAAAAATCACTCTTCATGAACTACTTAAATATTTGGTTTCTGTATGTAAAATACATGTGTGGATTGGGTGAGTCACTAATGGATCAAACTGCCCTGGATCAAAGTGACTTTGGATTGAAATGACTGGTCACCAGTGGAGTGTGTAATTATGTAAACTGTATTGAAAATGCATATTGTTAAAGTCATAGAATTATGTTATAACCTATATCATGATTCTAATTTACAGGTAAATGAGTTGTGTGACCATCTGAAAATTAGATGCTTTTCAATAAAGAAACTTTAATGTGCATCTGGCTCAAGTTGGTCTGGATAGAATGTTATGGAGTACACTATTTTCAGCAAGGTTCTAAATGTCATGTTACAGAAATTGCACTAAATGTACAAATAACTTGTAGTGTGAATACTTCAAGTGATGCCACCCAAACAAATTTTAAAATGAATACTTTTTAGATTTAACAAAAAAACTGAAAGTTTCTCGCAGATTACGATTTTTCTCATTCAATCTTGATGTAATTTGTTCACAATTATAATATATAAAATCACACATTTGTAGAGATTTGATTGATCATATTCTCCATCATGATTGGATAATTTTGTTTTGGTGGCCTTGGTGGAAGTTGTTGCACTGCTTGTATATAGAGTGCAATCATGGTGAACTATAGGAGTGATAAAACAGAGTATCACATCACATAAAAAGTACTCCAATAAGGGTTTAACAACAAATACACCAGCAAATTTTCAACTACTTTTAATACAGTGATTAGTTTGGTTTTGTCACTCCTTAACTCCAATAAAGGTTTAACAACAAATACACCTGCAAATTTTCAACTACTTTTTATACAGTGATCAGTTTGGTTTTGTCACTCCTTAATAAGCCATTTTAATGATAATATCATCTTACTATCAATATCAGAATGCTTTACAACTTTTCTCTATTGTCCAAAATAATAGCTGTTATTACAGTTATATGCAGATGATTTTGAACAATGGGTTGAAGTCAAGGCTTTCGGGCGAAAACAATAGGTTTGCCCGAAAGCCTCAATTTGAATCCATTGTTTGAAATCATTTGCATATAACTGTAATAACAGTTATTGCTAAGCCCTCTTGTAAATAATAAATAATATTTGTAACACCATAAAAAAATGTTAACTTAAATTTACTGATGTTTCAAGCTTTATCCCTTCGTCAGAGTAAAAGAGTTAGACTCAAAGTACTCTCTTGTAAATAGTTGACCATTTGTCACTAATAGACCTTGCCACCTCCATATGCAAATTGCTCATTTCAGACCATGTGTCATTTCCTTTGCGAATTGTTCTTTTATGATGAACGTGTTAGATCATTTACATGTGAAAGAAACAATTCCCAAGAGTAGCATCACATGATCTGAAATGGGACAACAAACAAGGACGGTAAAGAGGTCCATTATTTCACAACAGAAAGTCGGCAAAGTATTCTAGTCTTGTTAGTATATGATACCATAATACAAATTGTCCATTGTTTTCTTGGAAACTCAATGCATTCTACTGTAACAGTTTGAAGTACAAATATATATATGGGTCATTCCACATGAGACATTGAAATAATGAAAATTTGACAACATTAAAAAGCGTGCTCCAAAAAGAGAGTTAACTGACTAAGGTTCTCAATGTGATTTTACTGTAATATTATCTTTTCTGTGTGATATTTACTAAGCAAATTAGGAAATTTTCTTATTATTGACTTACTGAATTTGCCATTTGTAATGTCCGTCACGTTTCTTGTAATGTCCGTCACGCTAAATATTCCCTTTTTTTAAAAAATAGAAAAAACAACTAAAAAATATAGGTCTTCAGTAAGAAAACTTAACCTATAACCAAATGCTAAAAAGCATTTGTTTGCTATAAACTTCTAACAATTCACAGGAATTTCACTTCTAATTTACCCAACTGGAATTAGTGGTAGTTTTAGCTGTAATGTCCGTCACGGTCCTTTTGGACAAAAAACTGACAAGTCGAAAATTATTTCTGAAAACTTTTTTCATGCAAATTGTAGACAAGGTTCTAAGACAGTTGTGTGAAAAAATTAATTGTAAGATAATGCAACTGTGTATGAAACACAAGCTTATTAAGGTCTGTGAATGTAATGTCCGTCACGGTGGAATGGCCCATATATCATTTTTATCAAGCATTTTCTGATCTGTCAACCACTGAGTTTGGTACGGAGCTTACAACAAATTTATCAATGACTTTACAAGTTAACAAAAAAGCTCCTCCTTCAAGCTGATTGACAGATGACAAAAAAATCAAATAATTGTAATTGACAATTTGGTAGAGTGCAAATAATATACCCATGAAACAAGTACTACTAATGCACCTATCAATGTCTTGCACCAACAGGGGGAGTGCGGGCAAAGTCGGGGCATTGAACATAAATATATGAGTAAGTATATGAATTTGACGTCCCAAGGATACGGGCTATTGACAAAAAGATATGAAAAATGTCAATAGCGCCTGGGTATGCCCGCACTCTCCCCATTGGAGCAAGACATTGATAGGATTAAGCATTCTCGTTGACCAAACCTTCCTTTGGACGGTTGACCATGGGCTCTGGGTACGAGAATGGATCGTACAGGTGAAAAAGGAAGACTCCTTATCACTTTCCAGTGCCATTAGATTTAATTGTCCTTTAGATAACACAGGGAACCCAATGTAACAAAACAATATTCCCCTTCAGTTTCCTGCAACATCTTTTTTATCTAAACGAGACGAACGTTGAGCTTGCATTGATAGCATGTGAATAATTGTCCATCGAGGTGTTTTAACAAGGTGTGATTGGGACTATTGTCTAGTAGGGTAAATCAACCCCAAATTAATGTTACCATTATAGGTGATGTTGTTGTTTATGTTCGTTTTATTGTGACACTCTGATTTTTTTTTTAATGGAACTAAATACAGTATTTATTGTGTAAACCAATTGAGTTCTTATAGGTTTTTTCACTATATTATTTGTGAGAGCACTTTTTAAAGACTGTTGTTGTCATTTTAACCTTTTGTATTTATTATATGTAAAGTTGATCAAAGCCAAGTTAGTGCTAACCCTGGTTTAACTCTTGAGAGGTTTGGCACTAACTGAGCTTTGAACAATCTGGCTGTCAAATCAATACTTTTTTTAAATTACAAATCAAATACTATTTAAACATAGTGCTGACTGACTTGAGCTAGCCACCATGTTGTTTCTTCTCCTGTCAATCAAAACTGTGGCGATCGACAGGAGATTTAAATATCATTATGTACTGTTTATGAGAGTTTAAAGGAATAAAAACAAATATTCCATTGAATTATTTTGCATTTCATGAGTATCTGAGATTGGTGTCGTACAACTCTCTAGCTTCTGCAGCCGCTCTTAGTGTCAGTTATTTTCCAGTCACTAAAAACGTCTGCATAGGAGAATAGCAACTCTCCTGGATTTTGGACCAAATCTCCTAGTTAAGGATACTGTCCTCGTTTGTGGGGTGCTCTCAGTTAAAAATGGTTTAGCGTGTCATTTAATAATAATAACTAATCATTGATATATCTAATGCGCATAAAAATATATTGTATGAGAATTTTTATAATAAAAAGAACATTGTATTGGCACAACATTGGCAAGTTTCTCCCTTTTTTATTGTCATTTTTTACAATTCAAATCCTCCAAGCACCGAAACCTGAAAAACAGGTTGCTAATTAATCAAAGAGCCGCAATAACACCCTAGGTATTTCTATTCTTTGTTAATACTTGCATTCCCTTCCTTACCACGGACTGTATTACATACAAAAGAATATATCACACGCTATCAAGGCTAAGACTCTGCAATGAAGAACTCGAAACTGGAGTATTGTCTTGACCATTAAGATGTGAATTTACTATAAAGGCTTTTTAGAGCTGTAGACTTTCCTTCCTGATTCGTCTTTAGAAGAACGAGCATATTTTAACAGTAGTGCATTCAGTGATTGTCCTGAATCAACAAGATCTCTGAAAACAGAAGAAGTCACTATTGTTAACAAGGACAATAATCCCCTCATCTATTATTTCAATTCCCCTCAAAAACCTTTCTTCTTCCCCTTCTCTCAATCCCCATCCCCTTTCACTCTTCTCTCTTCTCTCAAACCCCCCCCCCCCCCCCCCCCCATCTCCTTCCCATAACCCAAAATTCCCTTTCTCTCAACCTTATCTCCCCTCTCATGACTCTTGCAGGTTTATTTCCTTTCCCTATTCTATACTGTCATCTCTCACTTCCCACAGTTCTCTTATCTCCGTCCAACGACTTCCCTTCCCCTCCTTCCTCCTCTCTCCCCTCTCTCCTACCCCTTCTTTCAACTCCATCTTCCTCTCCTTCTCTTGACTCATTTCTCATTTGAGGCTCGTAACTCAACTTACTTGATATATGGTTGTATTCCATCAAATGTCCATTTGGACCTAGTTCTGAATAACTTCATGAACCTAAAAGAAGGCAAAGGTTTCATTATTCCACAGGCAAGTTAGAATCACCATACTTGTTTTGTATGGTATATGACTTAATTGAAGTTGGAATTGTTATTTTTATACATGATTGTATATAAACTACAATAATGATGTTTGTGATGGCAAATATGATAATTGTCATGATGATGACAATGACAATATAGTGTCATAATGATAACAATATAAGATAAGATAAGATAATTTATTTTACGTCAATAACATATGGAGTGGTCACCCAATCTCCCAAACACGAGGCTCATGTTAAAAATGCTTGACAACTAAAAAAATACATTAAATAATTGATATAATGAGCGCTAAAAATATGTATATAAGATAGATAAAAGAAAAACCCTAATGTAATAATAATAATAAAAGATATTTATATGTAAATGCATATATATCGATAATATATCACTATACTAATAAATTAAGTTTGTTTGCTTATGTCTATTATACTAATTTTAGAGGCATTTGTTACACTGGCAGCCGATAAAATTTAAATTATTAAGATGCCTTCTAAATGATGATGTGTTGGGGGCGTTTTTTGCCGACAACGGTAACTGGTTCCAAACGTGAGAAGACTGGTTCCAAACGTGAGAAAACTGATATAAAGCAATAACAATAATGATGACAAATAGAAATATCATGATGATGAGAAGCCACTGTCAATGTTGATGATGCCCAAAATAGCAAATGCTCCAAAATCGAAATCATTATTAATCTGTAGTGATACTGTACCTCATTTCAGCTTTTTCAGGGAGATTATTAGCTGGAAAGTAGACAACAACTGGTGGATGACTCTTGGTGTCAGTAAGAGCAATACCCTATCAAGAAAATTAAATGATTATGTATGTACATAATAGCCAAAGATATAGATTATCATATGAACAACTGAGAACTTTGTCCCTGTGCATTAATTGTTTTGATTCTTTTGGATGGATGGCTGCTGTCGGTCTCGGAAGACCATGGTTTGAACCCAGAGAGTCTATTCAGTTGCCAATTGAACAGCCCCCACATGGGATTAAAGGCTTCTTCTTAAGTACTTTTTTATTATTAGTAGTGTTACACTTGTGAAGGTGCACATCACACAATCTTGCTAAAACATTTTTTAACATTACTATACAAGAAACTTACAGCTAAATGGTCCAGTTTTGTGGTCATTCCATCTGGCACACTCTGTTGCCATGACTCCATAAACTCTTCATAACTGAACTGTAAGTAATGAGAAAATCTCATTTCATACATTATTATTAGAGTGAGTACCCATAACTATTATTAATATCTATATTTGCAACACAAAGGTGGAAATAAAGTGAGTAAACAGATTTCTTAAATTGGAGGAAACGGATCCTCATCCTGATATCAATCTTGTGCATAATTGTATACAACTCTCTACAGGCTGAGACTAGCAAAATACAGAAAATAAAGAAGCAAATAAAATGACTGTAGTCAAACTTCAGAATGAAAAACAGGAATAGGTGGACGTACAGTGATGTAGTTTGTTATGGTTTTTGCAAACCAACCATTGTTATTAGAACAAAGAAAATTAAGAAATCTATTGTTAAATTGGTTGGCAAATTAGTATCACAACACTTGTTAATATTACGCTCACTTATAGCAAACATATACACCTATTTCAAAATTCATTGTCACAGCCGAAGCTACAGTCCACACTCTAAAGCCTGCAAAGGATGTCGGTTACATGGACTTAATTTGTGATTTATTGCACGTTTTTTAAATAAATATTTGTATTTATATCTACCACTGCAACAACTTGTTATGGTCATATAACACAAACACGTACAACCAAAGTATTCTATGAATATATCGATAACAAGAGAAGAAATACAGACATCCTTTGCAGGCTTCAGAGTGTGGACTGTGGCTTGTTTGCGACAACCAATAGGTGTATAACAGCAAAGACATACCCTTTCTGTTGGTCGTAGCAAATATTCTGCATAAAACTGACAGATTTTGTCTTCACTAAGTGCATAATATGACTGGCTATCTGTAAACAAACCAAACAATTTGACTAACATCATAACACAATCATTGACAAAATATATTGGAATAAATGTATCCCAGGGTTCGTGCTGATGTGAGTAAACAAAATCTAAGGAGTTTTCAAGGAGTTTTCAAGGACCAAAAAGTAATTTTTAAGCACTTTTTGCGACAACTTTAATATATAAATGATATTCCTGTCATTGTTAACATCGCACAGAATGAACAAATTTTATCAAAATTTACCGTGCTTTAGCTAGAATTAAGGAGTTTTTAAGGAGTTTTTGTTGATTTTCTAAAATTCAAGGGCTTTTCAAGTGCCCTTAAAAACGTAAATCAAATCTAAGGAGTTTTCAAGGAGTTTAAGGAGTAGCACGAACCCTGTATCCCCTTCTGATCTTCTTTGCACCCAACTCAGTGTTGCTTTTATAAGAGACTATTCACAATAGATTTGCTACATACATGTAAGACTTCTTCGGTTGCTTCAGAAAAAGTACACAATGAGGGGGGAGGTGGGAGGGGGGAGGGAGGGAGTGCATTCACAAACAAAGTTTGGTTGTGCTTATTCCTAATTATATTAATGGAAACTTAAGCGAGTAAACTAGTATATCTAGGCTGCGTCAGTGTTGTCAGTGTTTGATATAAATGATAGGTAATATAATGAAATGTGTAACACCGTAAAAATATTCACTTAAATGTTGACTAAATTATATTGCTATAATAATGGTAACAGTTTTCAAAAATTGACAAATTGCAGTGATTAATATGTTCAATATGTTTTACCTTCTTCCTCAGATATTTTCTCTCCATAATGATTGAGACAGTGTTCAATAATTCGCCTAAAGACAAAGTCAACAATTAATGATAAATATAGTCTATAATAATGGTAATGATGAAGATGGTGAAGAAGATGAATGACATTGATAAAAATGATAATCATCATGATAAATGATCAAAAGGATTATGGTTGCATGATGATACTGAAATAATGATAAATCCATGACGATAACAATGCTTTATGATAGCAAGGATGATGATAATGATGACAAGGTATATGACTCAATGATTGTTTTTGAAGACAATAATGATGATGATAGGGGGGCTTTCATTTAATAGTGTATGGGGGGGGGGGGGTCAGCAAATTCCCCTGTTGTCATTTCCAAATATTGCCCAACCCCCCTTCCTGGTTGGCAAAAATATCATAAATCCCTTATATTTGTCCAGTTTATTACTAAAGCTGCATACAATTAGTAACAACCCCTTATATATAGCTTCTGAAAATAATGTGACCCCCCCTCATTATTGCCACCCCCCCTCCCCCCATACACTAATAAATGAATGCCCCCTAATGATTGTGACTGATGACGATGATGGTGGTGGTAATGATGATGATAATTTGATGATAAAGATACAGATGGTGGTAATGTGATGACAATGATGGTGATGATAATGGAGTTAATGATTATAACAACTTTACCGTGGCTCCAGTTCTTCAAGGACATCACAGCATTCATCACATGGTATTCTGTTCCAGCTCCAGTCCTTCTCTTCCAGTAGTGTCAGTATACTTATAACTACTTTTTCTTTGTATTCAACTTCAAGCAACCTCCAGAGCCCTTTAAAATAACATTACAGGGTCAAAACACGTAATTATTTTGTTTTTCCCCTGTAACACTTGACATTTTTTATTGTGACCAAGATACAGATGTTTATAATTTGTGTACTCTCATGTGCCTTTAGTACTGGTAGGTATCTGTGATGTTAACATGCAATTATGGTAAAATATTCTATAGTTAAGTATACCAGAGGTAAAGAAAAAGTTTTGTCTTCCCCTCCGTAACATTCCAAATACCGTGTTTTGACCCTACAATGTTTTTACTAGCTACTTAATACGAATGAATTAATTAATGGTCTGTACAGGCCCGCAAATGAACCCAGGCCCGCAAATGAACCCAGGCCCGCAAATGAACCCAGGCCCGCAAATGATCCCAGGACCGGAAATGAACCCATAGCCGGCCCGCAAATGCTCCCAGGCCCGCAAATAAACCCACTAGCCGGCCCGCAAATGAACCCAGGGCAGATAAAAGAAAATACGGAATCTGGCACCTAACTAAATCATAAAAAAATCATGACAATAAAATTATCTATACTGCTACTATATGATACATTATTGTTAAATATTCAGTTATGAAATAATTACACAAAAATAAGCATCCAAGTGAGGGCTACCGGTTTATAAGTGTTTATTACAAAACGCTCGTTCGCGATATGATACAAAAAACGAGTGAGTAAAATCAGGCTCTAAACATGTAATAATTTAATACAACTCAATGTAATTAATAACCGATATAGCCATATGGGCTATATTATATTATTTTAAATTCCGTTCTTTAATGTGTTGAACTGTATCAAAAAGGCCTTGGTTCGTTATCACGCTTTACTGAAATTATATCCATTTATTTAACGTAATTGTTTATTTTTACTATCGTCATTTTGGGGAATAAAACATATTAGAACTTTAACAAATACGCGACGAAAGAATAAAGCAATGGAAAGTAGCCAGTTCTAAGCAAAAGAACATTTCCTTTAAAATCGATTTCAGACTGTACTAGTTAGCCGGCGTAAAATGTTTTAAAAGGAAATGTTCTTTATATTTTATAACTGAATATTAACAATAATTTATCATATAGTAGCATCATAGATAATTTTATTGTCATGATTTTTTATGATTTAGTTCAGTGCCAGATTCCGTATTTTCTTTTATCTGCCCTGGATTCATTTGTGGGCCGGCTAGTGGGTTCATTTGCGGGCCTGGGATCATTTGCGGGCCGGCTATGGGTTCATTTGCGGGCCTGTACAGGTCACCTACCATCTATTTCAAATGCACCATATTTAGAAAGGCTTTCTTTGATTTCCTTTTCACTGCCTTGTACAACATTCATTACATCTTGGAGGGAGTACTAAGTAGACAAAAGATTAATTACATTTTCATGATTGTTTAGACTTAATTGGCTTTGAAGCTGAAGAATAGACCTCTTTACCTCTGTATACAAATTGCCCATTTCAGACCACGTGTCATTCCTTTGAGAATTGTTCTTTTATGATGAACGTGTTAGATCATTTACATGTTGAAAGAAACAATTCTCAAGGGTAGCATCAGGCAATCAGAAATTGGACAACAAACAAGGAAGGTAAAGAGGCCAGGTCTATTATCATCTGTACCTTAGATTTTGTGCTATTATTGTTTTCATATTCTTGTCCTTTATATGGGCACTCCTCTAATAAACTACGTATTTTGTAAAGCTTTGGTCGACATGGTCTAACTTCATAGTATTCTGAGTGGCAACTGCATATCTGGTAGACAAAAAAATATTTTAAATTATAATATTAAAATAGGAATGAAAATCGAATACAGACAGACAAATAGATAGACAGATTGACTGGCAGATTGGAAAATAGACAGGCAGACAAAAATACAAATAGATAAATAGAGACAGACATACTAGACATACAATGACTTCAAGTGGCATACAATGGAATATCCCACAAGTCACTTTTCTAGCATACACATGAGCCTTTAGGTGAGTGTGTATGCAAGAAGTGACAAGTGGGATATTCATGGTATGTCACAAGAAAACATTGTGTAACTATCTTATCCCACATCATATAAAATAAAGAGAGCCTGCAATGCCTGATGGGAAGAGGTAGTTGAATACTGCCGAATATACAACAGCTTTGAAGCATTCTAATTGGCTGTAGTTTATATGATGTGGGATAAAACGTAGATAGACACAAACAGACAGACAGACAAACAGACTGATTGACAGACACGTGCAGACACACATATTGTACTGGTTTTAGTTTGAAATGCTTGACTGCATGTCCATAATATTTTTCATAACTGAGTACTACCTTGCATGTTACCAAATCTCTTTTCTGTTCTTTAAATCCTATTTGATAAAAATAGGACCATCATTTAACATTTGGCATTAAAGTTATCACACTATACAACATCACACATTGAATCTTAGATTTACATTAATTTTTGTACCACAGCTATTAAATAATGCATTCGCAGGATGCAGCCACAGTATGGGTGGCAGGAATCTAGAGAAACTATTTTACTGTTTGTATGAGAGAAGGAAGAAACTTTGATGGACGCCATAAAGACATTGGTGGTAAGAGAGATAATCTTCCATGAAAGGATTGATTTTTATGAAAACACAAACACTAAAATACATAAAGTCAATAAAACAAATAGAAGGAAACATTGTGACAGACATACATGCATACATAACAAAACCTTACAAAAAATCAAGTAGCATATTTGCTATTTGCTTTAATTTAAGATATACTGATGTGATATGACAATATAGTAGTAACAGGTTCCCATTTAAATCTGTATTTTCCCATTTAAATCTGTACTTATGCAAATTGTGTTGATGTGTGCTAAACACACAGATCAACCAATCAGAGTATATTATTTCTGAAGTGAACTTCTCTGATTGGTTGATCTGTGTGTTTAGCACACACCAACAAAATTTGCATCAGTACAGTTTAAATTGGAAAGTACAGATATAAATGGGAACCTGTTTAGTATACATACCCTCATCCTTAAACTCTTGACAGCTTGGCATCAACAGCATTGCATTAGAAGTATCAGCAAGTTTGATTTCATATGTATTATCTTGTGTACATAGGACAGCATCCTCTTGGTTTTCACCTCGAATCACCAGACTGAAGAAAACAAATGAAAAATGAAATGAGAAAATATATTCAAATTACAATTTTTGCAAATATTCAATATTTGTGTCAGTGTTGAAGGTTTATTACCAAGTGTTTCAATTGTTACTGCAAACCTGACTACAACCTGCAGACTGCAAGTTTATCAGTTTTAAAGTTATTAGGAATAATAAAAATGCAGGTGTAGCTAGATTAAAGGGGTGGTATGATTAGTCATCCCACTTTTGAACAGTCAATCCTTAATTTTTGTTTCTTTAAATGGAGGTGAGGTGATAATGGCAAATATAATCACCCCCCTCTAACCCACACTTAGATCTGTGCACAAGATGGTAGATCACACTTTTGACTAGATACACCTATTTCAAAAATCATTGTCGCAAACAAAGCCACAGTCCACACTCTGAAGCCTGCAAAGCATGTTGGCATTTCTACTCTTGTTATTGATATATTCATAGCATCTTTTAGATATAAATAGAAATATTTCTTTAAAAAATGTCTAATAAATCACAATTTCAGTCCATATAACGGACCTCCTTTGCAGACTTAAGAGTGTGAACTGTAGCTTCAGCTGACAATGATTTTTGAAATAGGTGTATACATGTATATATCTATGAAGCCCACATAGTGTTAACACAGGGAGCCCAAGATATTGACAATTTTCTTTTTTTAAATGGGTACGAAGTGTTTATAGTATAACCTCGAAAGTTTGTATTTTATTCTAGGCAAATATGCAAACATCACTTCCACATCTGGTAATCTACATACTGACAACCTCACCTTTCACCTTGCTGTAGCCTTTCATGTAGCTTTGGAGGCAGCTCAATGAGTTTGTAGTCCTCTGACATACAACTGTCTGAAAACTGCAGTAACTGAATAGGTCCAACACATGAAGTAAGACCAGCTGCATGGGCTGATATATGGACATCTTCTGGTGATCTATCAGGAAACACATATAATATACTTTAAAAGGCTATATAACTAAATATACACCTAGCTATTTTCACAGCCTGGGTGAACCCAACTCAATGAATTTTGATTGGAGGGCCTTGACCCACCAAATCGGCTAACATGTTGCTATGTACGTTTTAACCCAATTCAACTCTTTTGGGAATAAGATTCTTTGTCTTAAGCAACCTTACTTCATAGGGATATGTATGAATCCAGAATGAGCAAATGCAGCCCACATCTCAAACATTTTAGCTGATTTTTTTTTCGACAGCCCGAATTATTAGTAGTTTGTAAAGAAAAACAAAGTTTTTCATCGCTAAATAAATCAAAATAAACCATAGACATTTTAGTGCAACTACCAAGAGTTTACAGCTGGAAAACGAAACCTTTAAACGATAGAAAAAACTATTTTTTCTTGCTCTACGTACCTTTGCTGGTCGATATTTCCCGCCATATTTATGTTTGTTGGACCCAGTCCTCACAACAAAGGAACCCCAAATCAGCTTCATATTTCCAATAATTGTTTTATTATAAATTTATAGCAAATGTAGAAAGTGTATTGCAAAAGCTAAAAAAAAACTTTTAAGGCTATGTATTTACGTGTTATTTAATGTTTATATGGGTTTTTATTATATTTTAGCTAATACTTTCATAATTGGGCTTCCTGTGGAATATTTTCATGTACAGTTGATTGTGTGTGGAATAGTGTGGAATACAAAGGCACAACTTCTCGAACGATCGAACGAAGCAAGCACATATTTACACATTGCAAGACTAGTAATCTAGTAGCCCCAGAATGTCTAAAGGATCGTAAGTAGAATTATCTTTATGTACAAAAGGATTTGTTGTAGACCTTTAATGTCGAGCAGGCATCTTGTTGAAAGATTAGTTGTTACGATTATGCCTTGAATCGCTTCCTTTGTGTAGCAAATTGATACCTTGAAGTTTAGCATTAGTTATCTTTCTTTGCAAATGCTTCTTGTAAAACCTTTTGTCATGTTTTGCATGATATTCTGCATACTTCAGCGTTTCTAATGACATCAAACATTGGATTATTATCGCCACGTCACGAGTCAATATTTATAGTCTTAGCATCATATTAATAACCCCAGGAGAATCCGATTTGACTTGTATGTATTTTTCAGAGTGATTTTGTCGTTGTAATGAATGTGGAGCTCATTTTATTAGTATACAGCTATTTTAAAAACGTTGAATACTGAATAGTGCATTCCAAGACCATAGGGCATTGTGGGTCTCATTAATTTGATATTTTAAACTCCCCATAACTAGCTCGTATATTGTTTTGAATGGAATGCACTAAGAATAAAATAACTAATTATTGTTTATTTTACTTTAAACAATATTACATGACCCAAGATTAATTTTGGTCTTGAAAGTTATACAAACAGGTTTCCATTTAAATCTGTACTTTCCCATTTAAATCTGTACTTATGCAAATTTTGTTGATGTGTGCTAAACACACAGATTAACCAATCAGAGAAGTTCACTTCAGAAATAATATACTCTGATTGGTTGATCTGTGTGTTTAGCACACATCAACACAGTTTGCATAAGTACAGATTTAAATGGGAAAGTACAGATTTAAATGGGAACCTGTAACACTTTATTCAGTATTCAGTATAATTCAGTATTTTATTTTTATTTTTATTTTTTGAAATAGCTGTATATGTACATACATCTTGTGGTTTAACTGAACATCACACTGGTAAACAGACCTAACCCACACTAAACAATTTGTTTCATTATTATTCATGACGCTTTACCAATATATTTTAATTGGCTATTTTATAATTTTTCATTAAATATATATAACATTTTATTCATTTGTTTGCTTTCAGTCGTTTTACACCTAATTTAGAGCTGTCTAAAGTATGTGATCAGATGTGGAAGGCTGATAAAAACCGTCTTACTCCTGAGGTTGATTATCAAATAGATCCACAGGGTAAAACAAGGTACCACGCAGATAATGACAGTGCAAGGAATCCATTGTTTGCTTATGTCAATCCTGATGTGCTTAAGAAAGGAACATATGCAGGTAATGAGTATGTGAAGTGTGAGGGCAGATCCAGGGGGTGCATTGGGTATAGCTAGTCGCCTCTTTTGGAGTTGAAAAGTAATAAAAATAAAAAATAAGTAGCTTAGAACTAAAAATAGTATGCATTGCCTTTTAAGTGAACAGTCACCCCACTCCCTTGAATCATTCTGGATCTGTTACTTACAGCGCAACACGCAAAAGTATGACCACATTTAATGTATTCGCATACTTCTATGCATGGGAGTTTGTACTTTAAACAGCCACATTTAATGTGACGTTGTCTGATTTTACAGAATAAGGCATGTAAAAACTCGTTTCACAGCATAAAGTCTGTGCATGGAAGTATGCAAATATATTAAAAGTAGTCATACTTTTGCACGTCGCGCTGTAAATGATCCTATATTTTTGTTAGAATAATTCCAAAATAAAAACTTTGTTACCATTAAGTAAGCAATTGGAGTAAGCAAACATTTATATTGAGGCATGTTTAGACTATACCAATTAACTAGTTACAGGACATCAACTTCATTCACAGGATACAACAAGCTATAGAAAATGGATGGTTTGAATATCCCCAGGTGTAGATGATCTGTTTATATAAATTGTAATTGTCATGCTCTATCTGTAGTCTTGAGAAAGTCAGCTGTTGTTGTCAGTGTCTAATGTTTAGACAACTTGAGTGGAAATAGACCTAATCTACTAACGCGTTGCTATGTACTTCTACCAAATTCAAAACCTCTGGGAAATTATAAAAACTTTTGTTACAAAAAATTTCCATGTGACATATATATCCAAATACATAGGACAAAGAATCTTATTCCCAAAAGATTTGAATTGGGTGAAACATACATACATAGCAACACATTAGCTGATTTGGTTTATTATCTACAGAGTAAAAAAGATGACACTCAGTTTGCTGAAACCTTAAAGACATCAGCATTCATCAGCATTCATTTCCAAGAATTGATACACCTGGATAATCACAACTAAATTATCAAGAACAAATTAAATAAACTGTATACTATAATTTGCTGATATTTAATTTCTTATGTCAAATCTTTTTCCTTCTATAACAGCCTTTATCAAGCTTCTAGATAACTATACATCTGAGACTGGCAAAGGAGAAGTTGTAACCCAGGAAGAGATCAATGAGAATCGTATCTTTATTGATCAGATTTATGAAACTGGACCAATGCAGATTGCACATAAATATCTTGCATCTAAAGGTATTGTTCCATCTGAAAGACCTGGATTCAAAAAGAGGCTTTATTCTTTGTGGTTTGATTTGTATTGCCGTACAAGAGGCGTGAAGTAAGTTTGTATAATGATAGGCAACAACTTTCACATCACATTTCTCTATCTCTATAAATTAAAGCAACATGTACATCACAATAGACGCCAGATATTGAAAGGACACTTAAATACTAGTGAAAAATGGTAATTCCACCTTCAGCATTTGTAGTGACTGTACTCCCTATCATCTCCTCCCTATTCTTGATAAGATTAATCCACCTTCATAGTACTAGCATCTGTATGCTTAACGTCCTGTGTTAAACTGAAAATTGGCAAAGCAAGTCTATATAGTGCTGACAAGGGTGTTCTGCCTCCTGCATCAGTCTTTTTTGTTCTCAGCATACCAAAGTGAATTAATGCAACAACAGTAGACTTAGAAGAGCAGAGGTGGCTTGATGCCCAGGGAGGACTCCCTTATAAAAGGGGGCGGGGTCCTCGTCAGAAATTCTGAAAATGACCCCTAGAAGGGACCTGTATTTTGAAGTGATGGGCATGGCAGTGATGAAATTTCACCCCCAAGAGGGACCCAAGAGGGGTTTAAAATTAAAAGCAATCTTTGAAAAGAAGCATTGTTGTTGATTTTATACCCTAAAAGTGACCAGAAAACTCGGCTGGCATGGGCATTCTCGTCATTATCACCCTAAGCAAACCCTGATTTCAAACCCTAAAAGGGATGATGAGGACCCCACCCCCTTTTATAAGGGAGTCCCCCTTCCCCGGGGCTTGATGACATTGATCATTGCATGCAAAAAATATGCCCATTTTTACCATCATTTCATAAACTCTTCATTTGCAATAATTAATATTTTTGTTTTTTTGTTCTTTAGAGATTCTTCAGGGTTTGAGCATGTGTTTGTAGGAGAGACCCGTGATAAAACTGCTGTTCTGGGATTTCACAACTGGATTCAGTTTTATATCCAAGAAAAACAGGGAATGGTAGATTACAAAGGCTTCTTTCCCAACAGAAATGTAAGGAGTTTCACACAAGTATTTATTAATCTTGATAGCAACGATAGCAATAATGGCAGCCTTAGAATGGGAATTTTAAAAGTTAAAAGTTTCCCCTTAAAAGTTTAAAAGTTTCCCTCTGCTACAATCCTGTTGTATAATTTTTGTATGATGCCACAAACTGTGATTAAATTAAATAATGACAGCTGACTGCATCTAAGGAAACAATAGACATTTTCATGGTTCTTGTCCACAACCTCAGCCTCGATGGCGTGTTCATATATATTCTTCAGAATTTGACTACAGCTTCCAGTTATTTATGAAATGTACACATTATCAAACAATTGAAACACTTAATTATTCCACGGGTTGTAGTCAAATTCTAAATAATATATTATACGCTATCGAGGCTAGGGTTGTTCCATTAGAATCGTGCACATGAAAAAGTCTATTGGCCCTTTGCAGGTCCTGGTCATGTGACATTAAAAATCAAACAGTTAAGATTATAGCAAAGTACCAAGGCCACCTGTGTCAAAAATCTTTACAGCCAAAGCTACCGTCAACACTCCAAGACAAGGATGGCAGACATTTCATGCTAAGAAACTGGCTTCTCCAATTACAATTGAAATTGTTTGTTTTTCATGTAGACCTAGTCGCACAAACATGTTTGAAAGTCTTGTCATGTCGTTACTTAATATTCTTTGTATTTACATAGCATTTGCTATTGTACATATAAACACATGCAATATCAGGGTTGTGAGGAGAGATGTGGGATAAGGGATCACATGCCTGGGATCGGGGATCACATAGTCCAAATCACAGAAGAGGGATCGGGATCGTATAATAAATTTAGGGATCATAAATGTTTTTGTGGGATCAGGGATCAAAATATGCGAGCCTTTTGGATCTGGGATCAAACTTTTGTGTAAAAAATCGGGATCAATCACGAGAAAACACCCCTCATAACGACCCTGCAGTATGCAATCTGATAGCCTGCATAGCTGGCTCTGGAAGAGGGGGGCAGGGTGAGGGGAGCCAAAGGAAAAGAAGGAAGGGCTCTTCTTTCCTCTTTCTCTCTCCAAGTCCCTCTCTCCCTCCTCTTCCCCTCCCATCCCCTGAAGAGCCTGGCTTCGCAGGCTAGCAATCTGAAGGAAATTCTGGATTGAACGCAGGCTACAAAACCGAGCACAACCTTCTTTAGAAATTATTGCTGCATTATTTTAACAATCATACACATTCTTTTGTAGAAACGCCGTGTGAGCAGCGATGAGATGAGAGAGTGCCAGCTGATGACTATCAAGTTCACATGGAAGAGTGGCTGCAAGCCGATGGGTAGTTCGTTCATTGGTACAAGCCCAGAGTTTGAGCTAGCAATGTATACTGTATGTTTTCTAGCTGGTGGCGGCCAAGATGTGCACCTAGATATGGATGACTATGATGTCATCATTAAGATACATTGTTACGGACGAAACAATGAATACATTGGAAGCTGTTATCCCCAGGCTGTCTAATGGTTGTGTGACGTGTGACAGTGTCACGCAATACTTTCATTGCATAAAAATATCCGAATTCTCCTTTTAATTTCTATTTTATAATAAAATATTCACGTGTTTTGGAATTGTACTCATATCATGGCATTACTTTACTGTCAATGCAATGAGAAGTACACATACACGTGAACATTTTGTACATCGAAATAGAAAAATCTCTATAATAATAATTTTGTAATAACATCTCTAGGTGTAATCAAATTGTGCTCGAATAAAACAATTTTTCTTATATAAGAATTCTTTATTACTGCATCATTGTCTTTTACTGCATCATTGTCTTTTACTCCCTCGGATGCATGCACAACGCGCAATTTCTTTTTGAAAAACTGACCTCGATATCAAGCTCGTTGTGGAATGGTCTTCCCTTAAATGTACAAGTAATCAGGGAACAACTTATTTAAAATAAAGTGTTTATTTTGTCAAATAATATTTGTATTCACAAGCAACTATCATTATTTCTATCATTATGCGTGCAGTACGAATTGGATCCTCTGTCAAACAGGGGACCCATCCAACGTTGAGATACATGCAAATGAGTTACCTGTACAATATATTTTAACTATTTTCAAAATGGTTGTCCTGGGGTTTGCTGTATCCTCCATATTGTATCTCCATAAGATAGGAATTAGAATAAGCTGTGCGCGCTACCCGGTTAGGACGATTTTATATATTTAAAGTTTGTTTTCTTTTGTGTCTTATCTACTTGGGGGTCAACCTCGGGAACTCAGGGGTAATCTTCCGTCGCTCGTTTCTCGCTCCCAGAAAAAATACCCCTGGGAACGTAGCTGTTCAGTAGTCTGTTAGAGATTGTTCCGGAAGTCAAAATTCAAAATTATTTAACGACTTCCTTTGAATGGTTATCTTGATCTTCATTGGTCGACCTCAGCGGGTCCAATCAGAAAAGAGCTGAATTTTGACTTCCGGAATAAGCTCCAACAGACTAAGCTCCCAGCTAGGGGTATTTTTTCTGGGAGCAAGAAACGAGCGACAGATTTAGAAGATTATCGATATCCCTGGGTTCCCGAGGATGCTTTGGGGTTAAATATCGCTCCCTTGAATTCTATATCTTACTGATAAAACCCGTAAATTAAACAAAACTATCCTGTAGGATAACTCTATTTTGGAACTTGGCGAAAGAAAATACATATGCAACTGATATGCAGCAAAAACAAGGACAACCATTAATTGAATGATTTAAGCGTACATGATTAGATGCATCTGTTTATTGACCCGATTTTTAGTTGGGAACTCTTGCACGTAGAAGTTATGTTTTGGGTTTTTTTACTTTCGACGACTAAGTACCGCTCTCTTTTTCGCTGTGTAAAAGTTTGTACTTATTGCATGTCCACGTAAAGACATCAATGCAGAGAGTATATAGTTATAGAATACCAGGCCACTATAGAAATTCATAATAGAAAACGCGCGCGTAGTTATAAACCACGCGGGGTTGACGAAAGAAGTGTTAAGAGAAGCACAACGCGAAGAGGAGTGATTCTCAACACTTCTTGAGTATTCTGACAGCCCCCAAGTGCTTTATTTAATAGATAGACACTGAGGCACACAGCATTCGTGGATATATTGCCCGCAGCTGATCGAGGGCCTAGCCTGCAATATACCCACGAATGCTGTGTTCTCTCCCATTTATTATCTTGTATCCACGACGCATTGATCATTCAATTTGCATATATTCATTTAAAGTCATACCAATGTCCTGTTTATTGATGCTTCCCAGGCAGTACTCCTCTTTAAATGTCACCGTTAATAATGTCTATAATACGTATATAAATCCTGTTTGCATAAAGGTACCATGAATGTAATCACATCGATAATGCATATTCTTAGACATTCCAACAGCGTTGCAACCATAGCCGTCTTTACAACTACTCACCCCCACCCCCAGCGCATAGTCATCAGGAAAACATGTAGCCTGTTTATCGCCTATACATCCTATACGTACTATATGTGTAGTATGTACAGGCCTATCATTAGGATCGTCCTTGCTTGGGTTACATGTGTTAGCCATATTAAGTCCACACCAACCTTGTCGTAACACAGACATGTCACAACTTTTACCAAACTCTTTTAGCAGTGTAGCAAAAGAGTATTGCTCCTCGGGGACGACTCCAAACTGGGTTTTAAACAATTCTTGTAACGACATACCGCGTTTGTGAGTAAACCGTGCACAGCCTTTGTTCGCACTTGTAAAGCACAGTAATATAGCATTGCCCTTGAGACTCGTCCATCCATCATTCTTCATCGACGAGCTCTCACTGGTGTCAGTTGATGTGTTAGCGTTAAACGTTACGTTATTAATCCAGTTGTCACTGATCGGAGAGAATTCCGTGCCGGCCCCATTGATACGAGCCACTAGTGTCCAGCCTCCCTTGGGTGGCTCGACGTTATCTGGGTTATGGATATCTTGAGGAACATCGCGGATCATTTCACAGTGAGTCTGAAAACAGAATAGCGAATCAATATTCTTGTTAATACTATCTAGACACAGATCACCATATGGGATGGAATGATGGCACGATTTTCTCTCCGTCAGCAACAACTGGGCGCGCATGCGTGACTTGCTTTGCCTTGTCTTCATTTAGGATGTCCCACACGCTTTAATAGTCTCTTGAATGATGTAGGTTCGACACTGATCTTATAAGTAGTGTACTGTTTTTTCTTCGGTTTTTTTTATATTTTTGTCTATGTTGTCATTCAAATACTATAACAGAACAGTACCCATTCGTGTATACTCTTACAAATATTTATTTTATTACGAATTGTTTCTATTTTTACATGTTTATAAAACACAGTCATTTGTTGGTGAAAACGTCTTGTTAGTTGACATAAATGAAACTGGTTTGATTATATGTGCCATACTGTGGTACGCATGCCCAGTGGAGATTAGATGTAAGGGGACCAACTCTAGAGCACCCATATCGATCAAAGCAACTTGACACGCCTATACCCAAAGCAAAGTCATCAGGACCACAGGTGGATAATATATCACCAACACAGCCAATCCTTGCTATGTGGTTAGTAGGGTTTAGATTAGGATTAATGTCTTGAGGATGGCATATACTTGCTACATTCAAACCACACCATTGTCGTACCATGCGACCGGTATCACAGTTTTTACCAAACGCTCTTAGAAGCGAGTCGAATGTGTACTTCTCATCTATTTCCACTCCAAATTGATTATTAAACAGCTCAGTCAGTGTAATATCTTTGTTATGCGAGAAATCAGCGCAGTGCGACTCTGGCCCATCGTAGCAAACACGAAGTACATTTTGCTTCAGCTCGGACCATCCCCGGTTTTTCATACTAGTTTTATCGCTTGTATCCGGTGCAGTTAACTCGTTGATAATCGAGGCATCGGCCCAAGTGTTGCTGACAGGAGAGAAATCGATACCAGTCCCTTGTATTCGAGCCACGAGTGTAAAGCCCCGAGCAGTCATGGGCTCGAACAGGCAGAATGTCTAAAGAATAATTCAAACGACGTGATTCAGATCAACAATTGCCCTCTACAATATGACGTCACATTAAAACGTCGCAGTAGGCGCGGACAGAATGACACCATATCGAGTTCTTCAATGCTCAAATGCTTGAATTCTAACCCTTATAGATAGCTTCGTTAGCAATTCTGTTTCATTCCACATCATATGAAATACAGTCAATCAGATTGCTTAAAAGCTGTTGTATATTTGACGGTATTCAACTACATCTGCCCATGAGACATTGCGAGTTCTAATTATTTTATATGATGTAGGATAAAATAGTTATACAATGTTTTCTCGTGACATACCGTGAATATCCCACTCATCACTTGTAATTTGTTTGCATACAGACACACTCGTCTAAAGGCTCATATGTATACATGAAAATACAAGTGCGGACTCGTGGGATATTCCACGGTATTTCCTCGAAACCATTATATAACTTGTATGTATTTAGCCATGTAACATCTCTACTCTTTGGCTAATTTATCAGTTGATTATACGGTTATACGCCTATGAAGCAAAATGGAGTATTAAAAAGAATATTGAGTATAAGATGTTACTCTTCAGCCGTGTATCTGTCTCTGAAACAAACTTAAATGTCATAATTTGATTGAAATAATATGTGCCTTAATAATGCCATAGAACCTATGACGTCATATTTTCATAGAAACAAACTGTGAGGTCATAATGTGTTAAAAGCAAACTGTAACGTTATAATGTGTTAAAAGCAAACTAACGTCATAATGTGTTAAGGGCAACGGATGTAATGGATAACGATCTTCTTCATCTATTACAGGAGCCCATTACCCGGAGCATACATCTCACGTATCTCCCTTAGCAGCTATCGGTTTGCCCGACCATTTAGATCGAGGTGATCTCACTTCGAAGCGCGCAAAGGATTGTTAGTCAAAGCGAATTGTTCCAAAATGGCGCCTCGAGACAAAAACGATTTTGATTACTTTCAGGCGTTTTGTTTTTCTTCTTTTCTATCGCTGATAGAGCAGCAGAGAGCTTTTGTTGTCCAAGTCACATATTAGAAAAGTTATGTTAAGTATTTTTAGCGTGTTAACACGGGAAACAACTCTTTCAAACGACGCCATCTTGGAACTGTTGGCGGTGTTACAAAAATGCTTCTGATTGGCTTATACTAGCCGGAAGTGCGCGTCTGAAATCACCTGGATTTAGAACTGATTTAACGCCAAGTAATTTTGCCTTGACCAATCAAATTGTGATATATACCTCTGCCAACGTCATATATGCATAAATTTACTTTTTCATAAACAAAAACCATGCAACATGGCGCGGACAAAAGCGAAATTTAACGCGAGATACTATAGTTGTACCGGCTCCGGGTAATAGGCCCCTGTCTGCTATCATTTTTGTCGGCTACACGCAGCATACACAGAGAAGCAATTAGCGTTTGGTTATGGTTATGGTTTATTAAAATGCCATTTAATATAGATATAGTATCAGCTACAATTAGATTGAATTACAATATTATAATTAGTTTGCCTCGTTAGTAATTGGTATACGTCACTTTGATGCATGTCTAGAACAATAGGATTCGTTAATCATAGACCGAACCTGACGACCTCTTATTGTTCTTGACTGGCTAGCCTCGTGTTTACATTGGAACATAATAGACTTTCAACATGAAGTAGAGGCTAGCCAGTCAAGAATAACAATTGGTGGCCATTTTTTTATTTGGTGTGTGGTATGTATTTCGGACCAATTCGAAATATGTTGATTCGAGAGTTTTTGACAGATAGGCCTTATTTTCACGTTGAATTCAAGATCTTGACTTGTTTGTAAGGCTTGTCAGTCCTCAGTGGACATAATGATCAAATCGTCATATTTAGATTTGGTTTGCGCAACTGTACATAAATGCATGTTCAACAGTTACTTCGTTCTTCCCTCGCTTATTTGTGGTTGTATACTGACCATGAAAGTATATTCCTATACGATGGTCGTATACGTTGTTCGTACATGGTTCGTACATAGTTCGTGATATGTTCCTATAATACTCTTACATGGTTTGTACATAGTTCGTGATATGTTTTTGTATAATCTACTCATCCATGAGGTTCTTATACAATACTTGTAAATCGTTCGAGGATATTACAATATTTGTATACAATGTTTCTATATTACTCGTAATTTCTTAGCGCTACTGTTTTCGTATGATGCTCGTAAATTGTTCGTGATATTTTGGTACAGTATTCGTCTATAATACTCGTACATTGTTCGTTTAATGCTCGTACTCTATTCATACATCGACGCTGTATCGTTAAGGACGTTGACAAAATTGCAGGCTCACCTTGAAGGGATCCTTTGCACCTCTTATCCAATACGCTCCACTGGTAGAGTTGGGTAGTTGAATGTAAATAACTTGACAGTTGGCAGCTGGATTTTCTTTACTGAAAATGATTCAAATACATTTATTAGAGGATGTAAGTAAAGGTGCACGCAGACGATGCGATTCTTCATGGCGATGTCTCAAAAACTACATACACTCAATGTCGTTAACATTGTCCACCAAAAAAGACATTTTAATGTTAAAACACTAACAAAATGTCGGTGATTCCAGGTTTGGTGCGATCTCTGATTTAAGTGTGCGATGTCGCACGAAATCGTATAGGGTATCTACATGCACCTTAGGTTTGTTGCGATCTCTAGCTGATTTTAGTGTACAATGTCGCACGGAACCGTATAGGGTATCTACATGCACCTTAGGTTTGTTGCGATCTCTAGCTGATTTTAGTGTACAATGTCGCACGAAATTGTATCGGGTACCTACATGCACCTTAGATTTCAGTGTACGATGTCGCACGAAATCGTATTATATGTCCTTATATCTTCTCAAGGTTTGTTCTTGCTTACCATACTCCTATGTGGCAGGGTGGTCCTTTCTGTTTTGGAGGTTGGGTAGGTGGACCTTGAGGTCCAGTTGCTCCAGCTCCCCCTGCACCACCAGCTCCTCCTCCTGCACCGCCAGCTCCTCCTCCTGCACCACCACCACCCGCTGCCAGATTCTTGAAGAAGAAGTATTAAAATCGCGTATAAAGTCAAACTAATAATGCGTCTTAAACAGTATCAATATTAACATAAAAGAACTGCACTTGCAAGAATATTTGGCTACATTTTATATCAGTATGAGGGCGTTCTGCTTGAAAATTTGTAATTGTATGCGATTAATTATTGATATGTCATCATCTTTATTAGTAAAATAATCATAAATCAAATATGTGAATTGAGTTTGTTTGATGTGTTGTTCTCTACCATGCATGCAACAAGTCTTTTTTTCTTCGGGTAAATAATCCGGTACTATATAGATCCGCATGCTGTGAAAATATTATCATTATGATGCTCGCGCAAGCATTATACAATTGCAGAATCATTCAACATTATGCTAAAAGTTTCCGCTGCATATCTCTTTGCCATAACTGCTTAGATATACAATGTTTCTTACCTTGCATTGTTTTTCAAGTGCACTAATTTTGGCTTGAAGTGTTGCTAGGATAGCAGGAGAACACTGGAACTTTACACAAACAAATAAGAACGATCATTAAAAACAATTAATTAATGCATAGTTAATAAATGCATAGTCCCCTCTATTAACTATGATTAATGTTACAGTAAGTACACAAGCTTGTTTGGTTGGTCATGAACACGATGCAACGGTTCTTTGCATGAGACGTTGTGCATTACATCGATAACGACTCTACCATATCAATGTTTCTCATAAACAGAGTTGCCATTTGTGCCCTATTCCATGTATAGTATAGCCATCTATATTTGTTATTAAAATATACAACTCGAAACTCACAAATATGTGAACATTTTGATAAAGATAGAATACCTTGTTTGGCGGACACAATTACTAAAAAACATCCGAACACAAAAATGATATACAAACGAACGGGAAAAAGTGCGCGCAATTTGCTCAAAATGCATGTGATGAAAACACATATGCATTTAAAGACAGTTAATTTAGGCAGTATGTGCGTAGCCTGCGTGGCGGCTCTTGGGGATTGGGGGAGAGAGGGGGAGAGGAGGGGCATAAAGCGGCACTTTTCAAAGTGCATCAAACCAAATGTATTACCAATGGTAATGCTAAAAGCCGGGATTGGAGTACTTACCGGTGTAGGCTGACACATACCAGGTTCACCTGTTGGCCCCTTAAAGCAAAACAATGACATAATTATATAAATATCATTGATCCCTCGGGACTTAATTTCAAAACGGGCGCTTAATAGAGGTTGGCCACTGAATAGAGGTATAAAATAGGTATAGGAATAGATAGGGACTTTTTATTGTGGCCGTCTAATAGAAGGTGACCGCTTAATGGGTGACCGCTTAATAGAGGTACCACTGTAACTACTTAAAACATGGTATGATGACTATTGTTTCGCTATTATAATATTCAGTACAATTTAGTGTTAATAGAAGCTCGTCGATCGACAAGGGCGATGCATGGTGATTATTCTTTAAATTTATTTCACGTATTTCCATAATTAATCGAGGGGAGTTTACCTTCCTTCCTGGTGAACCAGGTGGTCCTTGAGGTCCAGGGGATCCCTGTAAATGATAAATAGTTGTACTTGTTTTCATGATTGACATATTAGTACGTTATAATACTATATCGTTGCTTTTTATACCTTTTCGCCTGGCTGTCCTTTGGCGCCGTCTTTGCCTTTTAATGCAAGCGTCATCATGTTCTAAAATGAACATAAATATAGCGCATTTTATTGTGTGAAGTATCTTCAATTCCACTTTAGAATCCCGTAGACACTAACTACGTACGCAGACAAAATGCATTAAACCAAGGCCATAAACCAGCCTATTTTTTAAAACCTCTTTTGCGCATTCCAACTATGTCATCGGTGTTTCGAGTGCACTGTGTCCACCTAGTTAATAGTTGTTTTTTTAACAGCTTTATTGACAATATTGACATGTCCCATGCTAGCTACTGATACATCCATAGTGTACGTAGCTAGAATGCCGAACAACGAATGCAAGCTAGCGGCGGAGACATTCTAAGTTTGGGGAGAAAGCGATAGCGTAGGACCCAGGCCCGCTCTGAAAATCAGCCTACTATTTCAGTTAACGCTGATCATCTGGCAATTGTTGATTTGAGACCGATAGGAATTGTGGGAGCTCATTAACTACCAAATGCATGAGTATTATCAACTTTTTATAAACATTCTAGCGTGAATTTGGAATTTAATTTATGAACACCCGCAACTCCAGATCAACCATCGGTCTCAGATCAACCATTTCTTCATGATCAACATCAATTAAAATAGGTGTAAACACGTCACTCACCTGTTTTGGTTTACACGAAGGACCTGTGCATGGAGTAGTAGCACCAGGTGGTTGAGTTGGATTTGATCCCTTTTGTTGTTGCTGTTGTTGCTGTTGTTGTTGTTGCTGCTGTTGCTGTTGTTGTTGTTGTTGCTGTTGTTGTTGTTTTGATGGTTGTGTCTGTGAGATAATTAAAAGAATTGGTTATGAACTATTATACACTTAATGACTGGTCCCGAGGGAAACAGTTAGTTTTGTTTCCCGAGAATCTCAATGTTGAGATGTTGGTTTCCCGAGGGATCAGTTATTAAGCGTTTTGTTATATAGCTAATCATTTATATAGCAAGTCAATTAAGAAAATTTGAATTTTTTCACGTGCGCTGGGCACTTGTATCCCGGTCGGGATACAGTTAGATTTAACTAGTATCACGTGAGCATCTATCAACCAATGAAAATGCTCGTTATATAGTCAAAATGATTAGCTATATAACAAATGCAATTATTTTCAGAAAATAAATAAATATATAAATATGATAGTGTGTTTCTTCCGAAACAAATAACATTGATTTGTTTGTCTTCTGTCTAAATATTTGTCTATCTGTCGATATGCCTCAGTCTGTCTGTGGGTTTGCTTGTTTGTTGTTGTTTGATTTGTTTATCTGTTTGTCTGTCTGTCTGGTTGACTGTGTGACTGTACTCCTACGCAGTCACGGTATGTGGCGTCATAGACTGCAAGCAGTCCCTTCTTTTCCCTCCGGATTCAACAACCGGAGGTAAACAACCACTTTTATAAAGAGCATACGTGCTGGGAAAGAAGAGCTATAGGGAGGAGGGGAGAGAAAAATTAGGCCTTTCCCCTACTCCCATAACCTTCTCAACCTCAACCCCAATCTCCACACGTCCGCGTTTTATAAAAAGTTAATTTTCGGAATGTGCAGGGAAAAGTAGGGACTGCTCGCAGGTTAAATAGTAGCGTCGCGATGCGTGAGGACACCAACTGCTGCTACGTATAGGAGTCTTAGTTGACTGTTGCCAGTTTTCACCAACCTCGTTCCCAGAGCCCTCTCCCTTCGCTTTTGGGTGGGCGGGAAAAAGGGAGAGGGCCCTGGGAACGAGGTTGAGTTTTCACATGCTTGTTTGTATATATTTGTCTACTTATATGTCAGTATTTTCTATATTATGCCTGTTTGTTTATATAAGGTAGTATGTTACACCAGTATAATAAATAGGAATATATAACACAGAAATAACAACTAACCGCAGGCTTAGCTGACGCCTGTGTAGACGGCAGTGCTGTCTGTCCAGCGGTTGGTGATGCAGTAGCAGCAGTAGCAGCCGTAGCAGCTGATGGTGCTGGGTTTGGTGCTGCTGGGTTTGATGGTGCAGGCTTAGGCTATGATTCACAAAATACAACATGTTTATCGGCTGATGTTTATCATGCAAGTTGCACTTAATGCAATCGCATCATTTAGTATTTACCGTTGTTATCAATAACGCACCCAGAGCCTGCGTTCCTCTAGGCCAGCGCCGCCGAGAACGCATTTTTTTCAACGTTCAGAATAGATGGATTTCATAGCAGCCATGTTTGTGGTCAAAACAATGGAGTTTTTCTCTCAAGGGAACTGAAATATTTTGTCGTTTAAAAACTTTCTTTTGTACTTGCCCACAAACAAGACTGGAATGAAATTCCTCTAAATTTATTTCATTTTTTTAATTGTATTTTTCATCTCTCTTTAAATAGATTTTTTTAAATTTTCTTTGCCTTTATATTCAATAGTTCTTTCCTTTCCCTCACCCCTCCACCAATTAACTCTCCTTCCCTCCTTCCATTTCATTCCTTCTCATTCCTTCTTTACATTCAAATTCATCGCGCGTGCGCATTACTGTTCTTACCAGCCTCGAGAGAATCATCTGCGGTGTTTGTGAGTTGGTTCCCGGTGGTTCTTGGGTATTTTTATTAACTGGAATAGGCGCTAAGTTCCTTAAATCAACCAACAAGTTATCGCCAACGACGCTGGCATTTGCGGGAATAAGTAGAAACGTTCCATCAGGATTGGATTTAAGGCTGAATTTCTGAGCACTTAATTCATGGCTTGATATTAGGAGAAGGACAATTGAGAATAACGACGATGCGAATTCCATGGATGATCTGTGATTGCCGCCTTGATTGTATTGCGTCTTTTGTAGCTTTATATGTTGAAAACCATTCCTTCTATCGATGAAGAACAAAATGTAAGTACTTATAAATTATTATCAGTTATAACTTGCAGCTCTTAGAGCGCGCGCATGGGTTCTGGAATAAGAGCTTTATACACCTATTTCAAAAATCGTTGTCGCAGCCGAAGATACATGTACAGACCACACTCTGAAGCTTGCAAAGGTTGTCGGTAATATGAACTGAATGTGTGATTTATAACGCACTTTTTAAGAAATATTTGTTTCATGATCTACCACTGCAACAATTTGTTATCTTCATATAACACAAACACGTATAATCAAAATATTTTATGAATAAATCGATAACAAGAGAAGAAATACCGACATCCTTTGCAGGCTTCAGAGTGTGGACTGTAGCTTTGATTGCGACAACGATTTTTGAAATAGGTGTATATTATAGTTCGTATACAGCGAATCAAAGATACCGTATGCAATCTTGAAAACAATGTCATTACCATATATGGTATTGTAGGTGAGAAGTAACAAAAGACTTTGATTAGCGCGCGAGATTTTTTCTATTTTGAGAAGGGTGAGATTGCAACAGAACAATAGGCATATCTTTGATACGGACGTTTCGGGCGCTTATCCCTTTGCTTACTACGAAATACTGATTAAATTCTGTTTTTTTTTAATTAGTAATGATGCAATTTAGTCCGCTGTTTCGAGAAGCGCTCGCACAGCTCTTGCGACAAGCCGTGACAAAATAAAATCAGTGAGGAATTAGTTATTCTAGCATATGACATTTTACAATTGTCGTGACTGCGTATTTAATAGATAGATATTTAGGAAAAGGCTTTTTGAAGCTAAAGCATCGATCATAAGAGCTGATGCACTAAAAATCTAAAACTCACTTCAAACTTGAGATGACGTAAGCGAACATTAAAAAAGTTATTGAAAATGAAAACAATATTATGACCACAATAAAAACAAAATGAAAAGATAGTTTTCTACGTACTGATCTTTAACAGTTGAGCTTATTTATAAAGTCGTTATCAATATAGAATTATTTACTATTTATTAATGTGCTAAGATCATTCATTTAGATTTTTATCTATTATTACGATATTTTTGATGTCGAAGAGAAAAAACCCATCCATTTTCAGAAAGACAAAACAAGAATGCGTCGGAGCTTTTGAAGTGAACAATAAGCTTTTCAGAACCTGCATAAAGTGGACAATGTTTTCACAAATTTATTCCAAACTTTTCTAGCATGCATATTTCTTGTTTTTAGTATAAATAATTTGTTACTGTATTCAGTAAATGTACGTGCTATATGTTGATCATAACAGTTAAGTCATATGTTTGTAAACAGTTCACTGGTCTTAGTAAGATTGATTCGTAAACAACTTGATCGATTAAGCGATAGTGCGTTAAATTTCTTCGTTTTATCGCATGACTTACTGTAGATAATTAAGCGAAGAAAAGTACATTTAAGTTGAAAAGATCACACTGGTTGTTCTAACTAATAAAAGTAATTATAATTAAGGCTAGCAGAGTATTATTATGAATTGATAATTCAAATGGATGGCTTTAATCTGCCGCCGTTTTTGTCGAACTCAATTAATTACTGGTTTAAACAAGCGATAATTATTTTGCGAAAATGAAGAATTTCTCAACTTTTACACTTCAAGTTGCAAGCATTAATTATACGATGAAAATGATAAGTTTAAAATTGAGGAATAATGGTTCGAATTGAACAGAAAAGCCAAGGCTTTGTAATCAAAGGCAAAATGGTGATGGCATTTGAAAATTCCTCAGTTTGAAGCGCTTTTCCACAAAGAATAACCATTGTAAAATATCATTAATTCAAAGACTTGTAAACCCACCTTAAACAATCCTACACTTTGCCATAAAACAACCCAATTCTACTCCAACAACGCCAGATGAAAATCTTATTTCTGACAGGATTTGATCACTTTCTATTTCTTTTAGTCTGACTTATTAAAATTGAATGTGACCGCGAGAAGATTGGTGACGAGCGTTACGGGTAACCAATTCAACTATCAAACATCAGTAAAGTGCTATTTTTCACGGTACAAGCACACCAGTTACGGACGTTTGACTTTGTTCCCTGTTTAACTTTGCCCGCAAATAAGGATTATAGTACAACACAACCAAGTGACACTTTTCCTATGCGATGTTCAAGATATTAATTTTCAGCAGGGCGGGCCCGATTAAACTGAAAAAAGTCCAAAAAAGGTCTAGTATTTAGTCTAAATAAGATCAATGTTCTGTAAAATTGGTCAGTCAACAGTAAAATTTAAAAATCTGACCGGTTTCCAATACTGCATGTTGCAAAGTGCGGTCTGGATCCGCGCCTGATTTCTGCAGTAATTCAGTTTCTTCATAATGTACTTTCAGTACGTTCACATGTTACGATCATAATGCATCAATTTTAGACACACCATTACGCTTGTGAAGCCTTATTTATGACTCTTTTTGCACTCTAGGGAACCCTTTGTTCATTTGACAGTCATGTGAAAAGGGCGCGAAAAAGTCGGGAAATCAACGGTTTTACATGTTTCAGTAGTATGATATCCTTTCCAATTGGTTTCGCAAGTAAGTGGTAACCAATAGGTAATAGAATGGAATTTGTAACACCGTAAAAAAAGTTAACCTGACTTTTCTAGTTTTAGCCCCCGTCGATCGGAGTACGTATTAAAGATAGGCCTATTGTTCTGTTGCAATCTCAACCTGTTCAAAAAAAAAATCTAGCGCGCTAATCAAAGTCTTTTGTTACTTCTCACCTACAATACCATATATGGTAATGGCATTGTTTGCATACGGTATTTCTGATACGGGTACCACAGTTTATAGAGGGGGGCGTAAGGAGGGGTTGGAAAAACGCAAAACCGCACAAAACAAATCGACAAAAACCGCACAATCACACCAAAATTTGCTAAAAACCGCAACCGCAAGATTTGTAAAACCGCTGATATATAAATGAAAAAAAACCGCGAAACTGCATCACCGCAAACCCTTACGCCCCCTCTTTATATCAAACACCAACGCATCCAAATACTAGTTTACTCGCTAGTTCCCATTTAGAGGTTAATATAAGGTAATCAGTTACGTTGCCACATTTTAATATACAACAGCTAGATAGGCCTCAGTAACTTACCGCGACTCAGAAATCGAGGGACGATTCCACATGCATGGCTTATATAATTAAGTTTTTCCATAACTGAAGACAGCATAAAGTGTTTCAATCGGCTACTTTTGATAAACTTCAATGATGGAGAGTCTACAGTGATGTCGGTCTGCGGTATAACCCATGGAGTTAGCCTGGGTCAAAGCAGTTCGTCCATCTTTGTTTCTAGTTGTAGTTTTGTCTCAGTTTTTTGTCTTGTTCTCTTCAGTGCTGCACAATGAACGGTACTATAAATGAGCCGGCGATGTTGATGGAGGTGCCTCCTGTGCTTAAAAGGCTTGCTAAGCTAGTTGCTCTAGGTTTTTACAAGGATGAGCACGTTGCTTTGGTCAATTTACTAACAAACGCTAAACATCCCTGTGTCAAAGAAGAAGATCTCATGGAATTACTAAAGTTCGAGAAACAACAACTCCATCAAGTTATCATGAGACTTAAAAACGATAAACTGATAAAACAACGTGTACATAAAGAAAAGCAGCCAGATACTGGAACTATGCTGACCTTCAACTACTATTTTATCAACTACAAACTCTTTGTTAATGTTGTGAGATACAAACTTGATCACATCAGAAAGAAGATTGAAAGCGACGAAAAACAAGCAAAAAATCGACCTTCATTTCTATGTACACAGTGCTCTAATAAATACTCTGACTTAGAAGTTGATCGGTTGATTGATAAGATGACTGGGTTACTCAAATGTACATTCTGTAGTGGAACTGTTGAAAAAGATGTAACTGATATTCAACAGGGTAATAATAGCAGGACGTCTTTAGCAAGATTCAATGAACAACTTGAACAGATATTCATACTGTTGAAAGAATCAGAGAATATAAACTTAGCCCCACAGATCCTCGAACCAGAACCAGACTTAACATCAATTAATATACAAGCATCTAGAACAAGCTATGGCTCACATGACAAAACAAGTTGCGCCAATGATCGCAGGGGAATTGATGGTGGTGATCTAGGCATTAAAATTAGTATGGGCCCTGAAGATGATGATACTAATGACAAAGCCAAACGAGCCAAGGAAGCACCTATGTGGATGCAACAGAGTACTGTAGATCCAAAGACAAAGCCCAAGATTGATAAGGCATCAGTTGCTACTTCTACAAATGCTTCTCAACCTTCCACTCATAAAGAAGATGAGATGCTTGATAATTTATTGGCACACGAGAGTGTTAGTAAGAAACCAAGACTTGACGTAGAACAAGCTTTGGGCAAAGAAAATTCAGAATCTAGTGATGATTCTGATGATGAAAATATGAAAACTGTTCCTGTGTCACAGAACGAGAAAGTTACAGAGACAATGGAGGAATTGGGTAGTGATGGAGATGATGAAGAGATTAAAGTCAAGATTGGTGAAAAAATTGATGTTACAGCAGAGATGACACAAGAAGAACACGAGGCATATGACAAAGCTTGTAAAGAGGCTTACAGTGATATGTATTGACATTAAATAATAATAATGTTTAGGGACCGGTCATTATTTATGTGGGGGGGTGGGGGGAGAAATCATAGGGGGGGCCATGCTTATATTTTTCAATGACAGGGGGTGGGTTGGAATTAAATTTCACTGAGTTGTGGGTGGGCCATTTCTCTTTTGTAAAGAACATACATGAATGTATAAAAGTATAAAGTAAGTTGTGTGTTATCAAATTGGATAAAAAACGTGTTTCCATGCAAACCTAGTATATTAATTGCCATGCAGTATGTATAAAAAGCAACATTAATTTTTTTTAGTTTCTATCAGTTTAACAAAGCAAACAGTAATATTTCTACAACATTTGAAGTCTTTCAATAGTATTGTCAATAAGTTCATATGAATCCAGAGCAAATAGTCCTTGATTCTTCTTTATTTCTAAATGTTTAATGGCACTTCTCTTATTAACCTTTGCAAGGCTATCTTTACTTATTACCTCTTTGCAAAGTGCATGTGCACATGTGCACGTAATCGTGTAGCCCTCTGGGAAACAGAGATTTTCAACAGTGAAACTGTCTAGGGTAATTTGAAGACAGTGAAAGTGAAAACGAAAGTGAACATTTAACATATCAAGCAAGATCAACAAGAAGTGGCCGCAGAGTAGGACATTGGTCCACACGTTATGCTGATTTTGATTGATAGGTAAAATGGTATGTCTCGTAGGGTTGGGGGGGGGATGCCTCTGAAATGAATTCCATTTGGGGTGGGTCAAAAGTTAAATGTAATACCTCAGGGGGTGGGCCAGGGATAGTCTTTCTGATTCAGACAAAAAATTTCCCCCCCACCCCCCCACATAAATAATGACCGGTCCCTTAATAGAAAAACAAATCTCGCAGCCCAAGGGCCGAATTACATTTGTAAAAATTCAAATTTAAATTATGTACATTTGTATCAAATAGATAATATACAAGTCATACAAAAATATAAAAAGCTATACATTATAAGTATATAATCTATACATTATATAGAACATTGTCTGATAAAGACGCTTAGGCTAACTTAGATGATTTAATTACAAAAGAGTTCTCATAACAGATAGTTCGGTATTTAACAGGGTTCCTTAGGTTGTAATTAGAATCAGTGATTAGAAATTGTAATTAGGTGGTAATAAATCTCGAAGCTTGTGGTTTGAGTCTTTTTCGATAGATGTAAATAACTTTTTACACAACTTCTCTCTTCTTTCATAGAGAGACTCCAAGCCGGTTTCCATCAGGGCTTCACGGTATTTGCGTTCTGGTAGAATTATACGTAAGGCACGCTTTTGTATGTGTTCAATGTCGTCAGACAAATAACGTGGGATACTATGGTGGAAAACTTGGCAGGCGTACTCCAAGATTGATCTTATGCAGCTACAATAAAACTGGATTAATGATTTAATGTCTACATCCGCACGTTTCAATTGCTTGATTAAGTATAGACGCTTTGAGGCCTTGGTTATAATGTCATCAATCAACATCATCATCAACTTTTCACAACTTTAAAGCTTTGGTTGTTGTCAATTGCGATAAGGTTATCTAAGCGTGGGGTTCTGCTAAAAGTAACTTGGATCTCTTTGCATTTAGATGCGTTTAGTTGGAATTTGTTCACTTCTGATCAGTCAGCAACTTGTAGCATGGAGTCTTGTATGGTACTTGCTCCGGATTTTGGAATAATCTATGAGATGGTTGTGTCGTCAGCAAATTTCCACATTAGGTGGTTTGGTGAGGTTGAGATATGTAAGTCGTTAATTATAGTCAAGAACAACCATGGACCGATCTTTGTTCTTTGTGGAATTCGATCCGGCAGGCACTTCAAGGAAATGAGAATAAGTGTCAGAACCTATTCTCATTCTCTGGGAACGACCACGTAAGAAATCAGCTATCCAATTGAGTACTGTTGGCTTTACTCCATAGTTGACGAGCTTATTAATAAGTAGGTTTTGGTCAACTAAATCAAAGGCTTTACTGTAATCAAGAAGAGCAACTCGTACCGTAGAACCAGTGCCATCTGTTGCTTGCAGCCAGTTGTGAAACATAGAAATCAATGCATAGGTAGTGTTAGATCCTGGAATGAAACCAAATTGTTGTTTGTCCATGTACGTGTGTTTGAGTAATGTTGGCTTTAACTCAGTTTCAATGATGAAAGCTTCAGCTATCTTTGATAACGTGGACGTTAGTGAAATCGGACGCAGATCCTTATTGATGTTATTTACAGTGTTGGCTTTGGGAATAGGTGGTATATCTGCCATCTTCCAAACTTGGGGGACTTTGCAGTCGCGAAAAGAACAATTCAAAATATTAATAATTGCAGGAGCAAGGATGTCAGAAAACTCCTTTACTGTAACTATCTTGTTGTAATAGATTTTACGACAGCATTTCCTTTCACGATTGACTTTATTTCTCATTAATTTGAAAATAAATTCGTTTCCTGAGACAAAGGCTTTTTGTCGTTGCAAAATGAGGTGCTTGAGATGAGTTGTAATCCATGGACGATCATTCAGTTCGTGTACCTTTACCGAGCGGTAAGGCATGATTGTGTTTAGGCCATAGTTGATGATTTCAGTTACCCGGGGAAGGGGGGGGGGGGGGGGGGGGGGTACTCCCTTGTATTTACTATACGGGGACGTTCCGCCAAATAGGGTATGGTTTTTGCCTTGGTTGTCTTGAATAGGGTATACAATTTAACCTAATTTGTCTTAAATTGTCTTACATATGGTATACGATTTCCGCCTTGAGTCTTGGATAGGGTCTACTTTTTACCAATTTATCTTGAAATAGGGTACATATTTTTAGGATTCTGCTGTCTTAAATAGGGTCAGGGTTTAGAGGTACCAGCGGAACGTTCCCGTCAGAAACTGGGTCAAGTACCCCCCCCCCCCCCCCCCCCCCCCGGGTTCAGTTAGTACGATGAGTTTGTCTTCACTGGATTGAAGAGAAGATAGAAGTTGTTCCCAATTAATTTCCAGTAGGAAGCGGCCAAGACTAGTGACATTACTTTGTCTTTTATCTCTCACTTTATTTTTTTTTTCTCAAAGATTTCTCATTTGATCTTCTGGCAGGTGAGATGAAGATGGCTATGTGATCGGATAAACCAAAAGGAGGTCCACTATAAGGTGTTTCGTAAAAGGCTCCAAGATTCGTATAAAGCTGGTCAAGAGTGTTATTACCCCTGGTGGGAAAGTTGATGAGCGCTTTCTGGGAGTGTTTACGTTTAGCAGTGCATTTGAAATCAAGCTTGTTGAAATCACCCCCTATGATCACCGCACTATTAGGATAGTTTGCTTCAACATACTCCAAAGACGTTTTCAAGTGGTCAGTCATCTCTTTATTGTCAGCGCCGGGTGGGTGGTAGAGCACAGCGGTCACAATGTTTGGGAAATTAAACCACGGGAAAGGCGCTTCGGGCGTAGAACAGTCCACAGTACTTCTAGGTGATCACTGCATAGTAAATCGAGGACTTTGCATTGAATGGAATTTCTGACATATAAACAAACGCCTCCATGGGTTTTATTCTTTCGATCTTTTCGGAACAATTGATAACCAGGAATAGATACGTGGTCATCGGAGATAGAGTCCTTGAGCCAAGTTTCGGTGATAAAAGCAAGATCAAAACTTTCTTTACTGAGAGTAACCGCGACTTCTTCAATTTTTGGTGCCAAAGACATGGTATTAGCTAGCTAGCAGAATTGAAGGAACAAAGTGGTGGTTCTCCAGGGAGTTTGTAGTTATTAGTGCGCGATTGTTCTCTGGTATTGTAGTTGATACAAAAGAGCAATTGTTCTCTTGTCTTTGAGCTGTAGCGGAACGAATTGATGTGAATATTTAATAAGCTCTTACGATGACTGGAAAATAAATGATTTCTTTGGTTATAAGAAACCTCTTTTGAGCTAAAAAAAGCACAATAAAACAGCTGTCACCACAGTCATTAATGCAAGAATATTGAAAAAACAGAAACAGTCAATTATACAAATATATAAAATAGAAATAAATCCGTTTTTCATAAAGGTACAGAAAGTTGTTGCTGAATCTCCTAGCACCAGGTTAATGTTTAAGTATTTGATACTCCATACCCTAAAAACCAGAGGTTTTTGTGTTCTCGTATTTATATTTATGATTTGTATGTCTATGTTAACGTTCATTAACCTCAAGAGAAATCCTCTGGCCAAACAAGCCAAGTGTTTTCAATTTGCAGAGCCAATTACAAGCAGAAGGTCAGTATTTGACCATGCCTTCTTATTGGTTTAAATCTTTGTAGAGCTTTTATTGGACATAATTTGACAGCTTGATGAGATTAAGTTCCAAATATTGTTTATAGAGAGGGCGTAATTAAGGAGGGGTTTGAAAACCGCAAAACCGCACACAAAAATTGACAAAAACCGCACAATCACACCAAAATTTGCTAAAAACCGCAACCGCAAGATTTGTAAAACCGCAAAACTGCAGATATAAATAAAAAAAATCGCGAAACTGCATCACCGCAAACCCTTACGCCTCCCTCTATATCAAACACCGACGCAGCCAATACTAGTAAGGCAATCAGTTACGCGTTGCCAGATTTTAATGTACAGCTGATAGGCCTCAGTAACTTACCGCGACTCAGAAATCGAGGGACGATTCCACATTCATGGCTTATAAAATTAAGTTTTTCCATAACTGAAGACAGTCTGCAATAGCATTCAAGTAAAACAAACACCACCGCGAACTCTTTGCAAAAAGGTTCAAAGCGTTAACGGATTGGTTCAGTCCAAGGCTGCATGGACTCATGGGAGCGATCACCCCTACCACTTGAACAAAGGGGGTACCCCCTCTCCCGCTCTCTCTGACCTCTCCCCCTTCGGGATTTGTAAAATAAATCTGCATTTCCTTGACAAGAACAAAGATTGTAATAATTACATCTCAATAATCCCTTGTATTTAGATGTGTTCCAATAATTCCATTTTGAGCTGTTTGTCTCAAGATGACCTAGGGAGCGTTCATAATTTATCTATGATGATCTTGAGGGGGGCCATTATTTTTCCCTTATATGATTTAGGGGGGCTAATTAATGAAAATTTCCCAATAAATACAATCAAGTATAGGGCGTATCAGTTCGTCTATTTTGGACAACCCTCTTTAGGGCTGCTAGCTCTGAACTGAGGGCATATCTGGTGAATTTCTACATTCATGTCTGGTATGGCGCGTTTCTCTTCGGGTGACAGTCTGGACAAGGCATCAGCTATTTCCATTTCCTTTCCGGGTTTGTATTGAATCACAAGGTTGTATGGCTGTAGACGGAGAAGCATCATTTGTAGTCGTGGTGGGGCGGACGTCAAGTGCTTGAGGTGAATGCTCTCCATCGGTTTGTGATCTGAGTGGACAGTAAATTGTCTTCCATACAAGTAAGTATGGAATCGTTCACACCCATACACTACAGCTAACAGTTCTCTCTCGATGTTGGCGTATCTAGATTCTACATCGTTGAGTGCTTTGCTTGCGAAAGCGACAGGCTTGTGGTCTTGTAGTAATGCTGCTCCTAAACCTTTCATAGACGCGTCGACTTGAAGGACGGTTTCTTTGGCTGGATCAAAGTATGTCAAGGTAATCTCGTCGCTGATTGATTCTTTGATCTTGTCTAGGGCGGACTGGTATGTTGCGTCCCAAGTGAACCGGCTGGCTACTCTGCTTCACAAGTTCAACGGAGTGGTGCCGTTAAGGTGCTAAGGCTTGGGATAAACGGTGCCATGTAGTTTGCCATACCTAGGAATGTTTGCAGCTCTTGCTTGTTCGTCGTTGGACTCATCGTTTTGAGTGCGGAGACTTTGCCTGGATCTGGTTTGATTCCATCTGGTCCGCAGATGATGCCATAGAATTTGATGCTATCTCTGTTGATGAAGCACTTGTCTGGGTTGAGCTTTATTCCTGCTTCTCGACTTCGTTTCATCATGCCGTGCATGTGTGCATCATGGTCTTCTTCATCTTTGCCGAAGATGACGATGTCGTCAGCGATTCCAATTACACCTTCGCAGCCTTCGAACGTTTGATCTATCCTTGTTTGGAAAATGTCTTGCGACATCTTCAGTCCAAACGGCATGCGTCGGAATCGGTATCTTCCGTAAGGTGAGTTGAAGGTAGTTACGTATAAGAAACTGGATTCCTCATCTAGCTCAACATTCCAGTAGCCGCATTTGACATCGACTATTGAGAACAGTTATGCACCGGTGAGCTTTGGGAGTATTTCTTCTAGAGTAGACATGGTGTGGTGCTCTATGAGGATTGCTTCGTTGAGGTCTTTTGGATCAAGACACAGCCTTAGCCTTCCATTGGCTTTTCTTCTGTACACTAGGGAGTTCACCCATGCTGTCGGTTCACCTTCTTTGAGATGACTGACCACTTATTAATTCAATTTTTTCCTTTTTCAACTTTCTTTTTCCATGGGAGAGAGTGTTTTTTCAGGTAAGTGTCCAGTTCAGAGACGTAAAGTGATTTCAACCCTTCAGTTAGTAGTAGTTCCGCATCCCAATTGTAATCTTCGTATTGCTTGTTTTCTCGGGTTCGCCGCTTCTCAACAGTTGCCTGGGTTAATAATAATAATAATAATAATAATTTATTTACTTAATATAGCGATTTTTAACATTAAAATGATCAAGAGCGCTTTACATGAATAAGTAAATAAAATATAAATATATAACATATGAATAATTACTATAAATATTAATCTATAAAAATCCAATGCTAAAAAACGAAATACTAAGTGGAAATATTCTAATGGAAATATTCTAAATAAAAATAACTAAGTTAAATTCACTAAAAACTACTTGTTATAAGCTATATTAAAAAGATGTGTCTTAAGCTGTTTCTTAAAAATGCTGATTTTATTTCCCGAATTTGTACAGGAAGGCTGTTCCACAGTGTGGGGGCAGCAGCATAGAAAGAACACGCCCCTAGTGTCGATAGCATACGCCCCTTAGGACGATCCAAGACTAAAGTGTTGTTAGACCCTAATAAATATGCAGAACAGGACCTAATGGACACCAAATCACTTATATAGCTAGGCGAGATGTTATATATAGCCTTGAATGTAATTGTTAAAATCTTAAACTGAATACGATAAAAGACAGGTAGCCAATGAAGGTTGTAGAGTACAGGCGTGATATGGTCATACTTTCTAGCGTTCATTATTAACCTAGCGGCAGTGTTCTGGACCCTCTGCAATTTACAGATCTGATATTTAGGCAGGCCATAAAGTAAGCTATTACAATAGTCAAGTCGTGACGTAACAAAAGCATGAACTAATGTTTTAAGACAATCCTGAGAAAGATATTTTGAGATCCGTCGAATATTGTGAATATGATAAAAAGCAGCCTTACAAATTTGATTAACCTGAGGATCCATACTAAGTGAATTGTCAATAATAGTACCCAAGTTCCTGACATTTACAGAAGGATCAATTGTATGTTCGCCAACATTAAGAACTGACGGATTTAATTTATTAAGTTGTTGGCGAGTTCCAATTACCAGGAATTCTGTTTTGTCATCGTTGAGCAACAGCCTGCTATCAATTAGCCAGTTCCTAAGGTCTACACTGCTCCATAGCATGAAGGGCGTCGGCTTGTGCGTTGGCACCATCAGGCTTGAAACTAATGTATAGTTGAGTGTCATCAGCATAACAGTGAGCCCGAGGAAGATGACGTTCTATAACCTTGAACAACGAAGAGGTGTAGATAACAAAGAGAAGAGGGCCAAGACAAGATCCCTGTGGTACACCGCAGTTTAGATGGAATTGCTTGGACAGAGAACCAGACAGATAGGAGCGAAACCAGTCAAGCGTAACGCCACGCATACCAATGATTTAGAAGCACCAACAGTGTGACATGCTGAGAGTTCATGTCTAGAAGAACATCATTCATCACTCTCAGCAAGGCCGTTTCAGTACTGTGGTGCTGGCGGTACGATGACTGTAGCTCGGGGTACAAGGAATTAATGACCATATGCCCATGCGTTTGTTGGAATACGGCCTTTTCAGTAAGCTTAGAAATGTACTGAAGGTTACTTACAGGGCGATAGTTCTTGAATATCAAGTCGAGTCCGAGCTTCTTCAGTAAGGGACGCGGAACCAGCGCACATTTCCATTGGTCGGCAAATGTACCCGCCTGAAGCGATAAATTGATGATCTTAGTTATTACCGGCAACAGGACATCAATGCAGCTGATAACAAGTGTCGTTGGTATAGGATCAAGCAAGCATGACTTTTTGGGCGTGGCCTCAATTAGTTTCCGTACATCCGATTCACTTAGCGTGTTGAACTTCTCAGGAAAGTCAAAAGAGGCCTCACTTGCAATACGAGGACGCGCGGCCGATGCCATGTTGTCTAGATTGTTGTGACTGATTTTTATCTTGTGAGCAAAAAAGTCACCAAATTTATTGGCGAGGACAACCTTGCGTGCCTCGTTCATAAGAGTATTAGTATGGTTCTTGGCAACTTTATATGCAAGCAAATCAACCTCCAATCCAGTACGCCGCCATTTCCTTTCCGCTCTGCGCCTCTGTCTCCTAGCATTCTTTATGTCATCGTTGAACCATGGCACAAGGGGCCTTGCCGGTATAGTTTTGGTGACAAGCGGTGCATGCCGGTCAAGGGCAGACGCAAGAGTAGACTGATAGCAATCAACAAGTTCACCCAATGTATCCGGGGTATTCGTGCATAAATTCGATGAAGAAATATCATTAGACAAAGCTTCAATATCAACCCTTTTGATCCTCCTGAAGGTCACTGTTTTCGAGGTTACCGTAGGCTTGTAGATGTAGAGTACATTGGGTGAATAAATCCAGATTTAGAAGTAATAAAAGACCGTAAGAAACGATAACACAGAGAGCCCCCAAAAACACGCCAGCCATCGTCACTGCATAGATCTTTGCAAAAATTGAGATGTTTTAAATGATCCAAATAGTCCTTTGCAAGTTCCTCGGTAACCATAAATAATAATAATAATAATAATAATTATAAAAGTAGAAGAAAAGTCAGTAATTTATCATGATTTTGCCGTGTTCAGCTTTCCTTCATTGAAATGTTTTGTTTTTTTATTTGCGCTCTAGGCATAAAGTCATCGACTGGTCGTACTGTGCCATCCAAGGAAGTAGTAGGAGATTCAAAAACATTTTTATACCGGAATGGTATAAAAAAATGAAAAGATAAAAAATAGAAAATCATCATAGCCCCCTCACTAGATAAATTATGAACGCTCCCCTATCTCTTTTTTTACAACAGGAAACAATTTTATTAAATTTAAATTATCGTTTATTGCACGCTTTATTTTATTAAAATGAATTCTTTATTCGATTGTTTCTAAAGAGCATAAAGTGTTTCAATCGGCTGCTTTGGATAAACTTCAATGATGGAGAGTCTACAGTGATGTCGGCCAGCGGTATAACCCATGGAGTTAGCCTGGGTCAAAGCAGTTCGTCCATCTTTGTTTCTAGTTGTAGTTTTGTCTCAGTTTTTGTCTTGTTCTCTTCAGTGCTGCACAATGAACGGTGCTATAGATGAGCCGGCGATGTTGATGGAGGTGCCTCCTGTGCTTAAAAGGCTTGCTAAGCTAGTTGCTCGAGGTTTTTACGAGGATGAGCACGTTGCTTTGGTCAATTTACTAACAAACGCTAAACATCCCTGTGTCAAAGAAGAAGATCTCATGGAATTACTAAAGTTCGAGAAACGACAACTCCGTCAAGTTATCATGAGACTTAAAAACGATAAACTGATAAAACAACGTGTTCACAAAGAAAAGCAGCCAGACACAGGAACTATGCTGACGTTCAACTACTATTTTATCAACTACAAACTCTTTGTTAATGTTGTGAGATACAAACTTGATCACATCAGAAAGAAGATTGAAAGCGACGAAAAACAAGCAAAAAATCGACCTTCATTTCTATGTACACAGTGCTCTAATAAATACTCTGACTTAGAAGTTGATCGGTTGATTGATATGATGACTGGATTACTCAAATGTACATTCTGTAGTGGAACTGTTGAAGAAGATGTAACTGATATTCAACAGAGTAATAATAGCAGGACGTCTTTAGCAAAATTCAATGAACAACTTGAACAGATATTCATACTGTTGAAAGAATCAGAGAATATAAACTTAGCCCCACAGATCCTTGAACCAGAACCAGACTTAACATCAATTAATATTCAAGCATCTAGAACAAGCTATGGCTCCCATGGCAAAACAAGTTGGGCCAATGATCGCAGGGGAATGGATGGCGGTGATCTAGGCATTAAAATTAGTATGGGCCCTGAAGATGATGATACTAATGACAAAGCCAAACGAGCCAAGGAAGCACCTATATGGATGCAGCAGAGTACTGTAGCTCCAAAGACAAAGCCCAAGATTGATAAGGCATCAGTTTCTACTTCTGCAAATGCTTCTCAACCTTCCACTCATAAAGAAGATGAGATCCTTGCTAATTTATTGGCACACGAGAGTGTTAGTAAGAAACCAAGACTTGACGTAGAACAAGCTTTGGGCAAAGAAGATTCAGAGTCTAGTGATGATTCTGATGATGAAAATATGAAAACTGTTCCTGTGTCACAGAACGAGAAAGTTACAGAGACAATGGAGGAATTGGGTAGTGATGGAGATGATGAAGAGATTAAAGTCAAGATTGGTGGCAAAATGGTAGCTTTACATGATGTTACAGCAGAGATGACAGAAGCTATGACACAAGAAGAACACGAGGCATATGACAAGGCTTGTAAGGAGGCTTACAGTGATATGTATTGACATTAAGCACAATAAAACAGCTGTCATCTCAATCATTAATACAAGAATATGAAGCATATATCCAAACAGAAACAGCCAATTAGAGCGAAAACACTAGAATCATGAAATAAAATCAAATTGGTAATTGTGTAATAGTTCTTATTTAGCGACTATTAGTTACTATAAAAGACAAGTAAAGTTGTAATGAGGTATTGTTTCCTTTTGTATTTGATGTTTCTGGTTGAGTGATACTGACTAAATAGTCACTAAATAAAAACTATTAGTTTTTAACTATTTTGTTTTTATTTTATGGTTCTAATGTTTTCGCTCTACACAAATAAATAAAATAGATTGAAATAATCATTGTTTTTCATCAAGATACAGGGTTGTTACTGAATCTCCCTAACACCAGGTTAATGTTTAAGTATTCTACACACATTTACACTCACTACCCCTATATTAATAAATATTTTAGCATACTGCTCACATGTTGATTTTTGTGGAGGGTGGAAAACCAGATAACCTGGAGAAAAGCCACATAAAACAAACTCTTTCACCTGTCACCCAAGCCAGTAATCAAACCAATGTTACAGTGCTGAAAGGTTATCACTCTCATCCCTAGGCCACCTGTTACACTTACATAAGAAGAGTGAGGCACAAAAAAGCCTTGTTAAAAGGTATACCTGTTACACTGTCTTACATAAGAAGAGTATGAGACACAAAAAGCCTTGTTAAAAGCTATATCGTGAATATGTATTGATATTATACACAAGAATAGAGAATGCTCGTTTTACTTATTTGATAATACAAGAATACAATGTGTATATCAAACCACAAATGGACAATATTCCCCTTCACAGTTCCCTTTGCCATCTTGAAAGGTACCAGGCATTTGCATTGAAACGAGAGGAACGTTGAGACACATGAATAGATGTCCGGCAAGGGACTAAAAGTTCTCTATCATTGCAAGCTCAACATTGTCTCACTTTGATGCAAAGCCCAGCTACCTTTTAAGATGGCAAAGGGAACTGTGAAGGGGACTATTATACAAGAATGGACAGTCATTTTACCAAAACAAGAAGATTTGAACAAGAATATTATAGGAAGGCTTGTTATGTAGAGACTCGCCAGCAAACACAGTACCAGTTATTCCGAGTGCAATAGAGTTATTAAATTACAAGAATTAAAAATAAAAGCTGTATATGTGTAATATTAATGAGTTCAGATTCAAAATTTGTGCATGTTCTAGTAAAATACCCATAAACTGTTTCAAGATAGAGTGCAAACAATATAACCATGAAACACTAATTACTAAATTGTCAAAAATAGTGCTAGTTGAACAATAGGATAGTCCATTTGCAACAACAGGTCACATGACCCTATCCCTTTTAAATCGAACAGCTGTGTCAAAATGAACATCAGAAATGAAAAGAGCACCTCCATATTAGTAAGAAGGCGAAATATCAGCTCATGAAAATGTAACACGAGGGAAATGGCATTAAATTTAAAATTCACTAATTTATTATGATTTGTATGGAAAATCTGTTTTGGATCGGCAAGCTTTGCCATCCAGTGCATATTTTCCATACAAATCCTTTTAAAATATAGAATTTTATATTTAATGCCATTTCTCCTATGCTCATCATTATGAGCTAAAACTTTGGCATCTTACTAATATTTCATTTCTGATTTACATGACCCGTTGTTGCAAAAGGCCTATTAGCATAAAATAGTAGAATTTTAATAGTATTACTAATATTTCATGGATATGTTGTTCACACTCTACTGTTCAGCTAAGTCAGAGTAACTACTGCTCTTCAGAGTTACTAAGAATTCTTTGAAGTGCTCAAAAAGAGAATAGTTCAATAAGCAGGATAAGCAAAGTACTGAGAAAACATTTCACACTACAGACAACTGAACTAACTAGACACTTATGCAGGTTGTTTCTATTTCCATTCAACACTTAATTAGCACAAAACAATGCTTTCCAAAAAGCAGGGATGACTAAATTAAATTATCAGTTTAGTCTTAAAATTAGCAGTAGCCTGCTTTCAAAACCATTGTTGATTAAGTAAAAGCATTTATAGAGTACAAATATTATACCCGTGAAACAAGTAGTACTAATTAGTGCTAATTAAACAATAGAAAACAATAGAATTAGCAGAGTGCATTTAATAAAAGCATGAAGCACTAGTAATACTATTTTGTACTATTTTATGCTAATTCTATTGTTTTCTATTGTACAACTAGCACCATTTTGCACAATTTAGTAATTAGTGTTTCACGCTTTTAGAGTAGACGCACTAAATCTGTAAAATATAATTAGTACTACATTAGTACTATTTCATAAAGAATCCTTTGTTTTCTATTGTTTTATTATCACTATTTAGTACTAAAAATTAGTATTTCTTTCACGGATTAAGTGCGTCTACTCTACTGAATGCACTCTAAAATATCACTATTTAGTACTATTTGTTTCACCCTTTTAATCTTTGTACTCTATTATTCCAAACTTGTAATAATTTTGGCATCTCTACATAACTTAATAGAAATAACAAAATACCCAAGTTAAATAATATAATGAAGTTAACAAAGAAAAGGAACATGAAAAAGACATAATCTTCATTGATTGCTATTATCTAAGTAATATCCAAATAAACCAAATCACATGAAGAAAACAATTTGAATACTATTTCACTTTGTTTTTACAATCCACTTATCAGTTTGGAGATTTGTGCTTATATCAAATTAATCAATTACTGGAAGGGATTAGGGGCAAACTATTTGACATTTGGGCCGGGGGGGGGGGGGGGGGGGGGGGTCTTTTCTTGCTCTGAGGGCTGCAGGATATTTTTTTTAATCTTCCACCCCCTCCCCCCTTCTCAAAATTCTAATGGTTTTCTCCTTAATAAGCTACACACCAAGGATGATGAAAAGACTGACTTAAAACAAATAACTACTTTACCAGAGCTATTGCAAAGAGCAATTATTGAGAAATTGTGAAATGTGGTCTGGAATGAACAGTTCTTTTATTGTGATTCAGAATTCATCTCATGGAAATAAATAATTACAGTGATTCACAATATTATGCAAACTCAGACATATAAATGTCCTGTTGTAACATATACTTTTAGGTGCTGTCAATCAAAAGAAATTAAGTGTTACCTTGGAAATTTTGATTGGTGTCAATCAAACACTGAAAAAACTAAAACAGGATGTGTTTACAACTACTTGCAATAATATTGTCATACCAAAATACAACATTGTCATAAAGAAAATAGAACAATTGTGGTTTAGTGTGAAAGGAATAAATTAAAAAACAAACAAAAGAAAAAGATCACTCAAGCTGAACTCTCTCTTGTTTTTTATTTAATTCCTTTCACACTAAATCACAAAATAATGTTCTATTTTCTTTATGACAAATGTTGTATTTTTGTATGACAACCTTATTGCAAGTAGGTGTACACAACATTGCAAATTGCTGTAATTACTGTCATGTTACCACATGGTAAGCATTGTGTACTATTTTCCAAATATAATCAAGTGTTGAAAGTTCTATAACTTCTGCTCCTCTTGTAAGCTTTGTGCAAGGAATAGTTTTCCAAAGCTCTGTGTTGAGAACTGGTTAACATGTTGGCAATAATTGTTAACTTGCTGGGAGAGGATCAGGTTATCAAGTCTTGATGGCACAGGAACAGGTTTGAATATTTTATTGATGTCTTCATCAGGCAATGGAGGTTCACCACGGTTCTGTCTTGCCTGATTATCTTGTTGCTATAGGAACATAGGAGAAAAGATACTTAGAACAAAGGTACTATAGACCACTTTCATAAATACCATAATATGTACCGGAAAATGATTTTTCAAGTAAACAGATATTTTAATATATTAGCACTGTCATATGAAAGAACCACCTGAAATAGGTATGTTTGGAAGGTTTTTATGTTCTGGCTAAAATACCAAAGAAGTTATGCTCAATGAGAAATGTAGAGATTTGTATGTATTTTTCTGCTGAGGCCTTGGATGCCTTGTTTTTGTGTTTTTCTGATTTTTCAAACTCATAGCTTCTTGCAAATTTAATCGTTTTTTCTCAAACTTTCACAAGTTATTGTTATGGTGAATGTGACAGCTTTCTTTTTCTTAAAACATCAATTTCCAAAATTATGATAATTAGAGACGGCCATTTATGAAAGTCGTCTATAACAAACAGACTGAGTGTTCCAAATAAAGCCAAACGCATGTACATATACAAACTCAAATAATAACACATATAATACTGCCATGATATCTAAGATATTAATAGAATAAACAAATAAATTAGATTGAGAATTAATTTAGGTAGACTGTGTCAGACATTTCAAATGTCAACTATTAATGTCCAAAATATAAGAAATTATCTGTTACTCTCTTTTTCAAGAGTAACTATGGACGGATTTGATTCCACTGTTTCTTACGTGCAGTAGCGAATCAACCTACCCGTCTTTGAATATAGTTATCTTTTTGCTGTTGTTGACGGGACACACTGCGTTGGTAGTTGTGGAATTTGTTTGCATCTTGACAAAGCTCATCAACACCTTCCATCAACAAGCGCACATTCTTCTCAAGGTAGGAACTGAAGTAATCAAGAAAACATTGATTAGAAAAACAAACAAGAAAATTAATGTACAAATCAATCAAAAGGAAAAATAGAGAGAAAAGAAAAATGGAAAAGTAGAAGAAATGATAAAAAAAATTAGAAAAATGGTCAAAATGAAAGAAAGAAAAAAAGGAAAGGTTCTAAATGATGGAAAAGGGACAAGAAAAAGGGGTAGAATGGGGAAAGGAGGATTGCAGCCATTACTCACCCAGTTGACAAGGACAAGAACTGGTCAGCCTGCTGTGACCGTGATTTATCATTGAGTTCAGCCAGAAGGACATTGACTAAGCTGGAATCCTTCACTACAAGAGGGATCTCTTCAAACATAGAGTGGTAACTTAAGCCTTGCTTTGCTAACCTAACATTAATTAAACAATATCATTTGTTAATGTAGTTGTTTGTTAATAAATGTAATTTCTCATCCAGTTCAGACAGAAGGACATTGACTAAGCTGGAATCCTTCACTACAAGAGGGATCTCTTCAAACATAAAGTGGTAACTTAATCCTTGCTTTGCTAACCTAACATCAATTAAACAATATTACTAGTTAATGTAGTTGTTTGTTAATAAATGGAAATGTATACACATAAAAAAACTGGTTTCGAGCCAGTGACTTCTCGAGAGCTTTACACTCTGGGCCACTAGGACCACAGAGGTAAGCAAGGGCAAGATCTGTGGTCCCAGGGAATCAGAAGGTAGAGAGTTCAGCTAGCATGCAAGCAACTACTGGTTCTTATCTAGTCTGGGAGCATTTATTTTCTTTGAAAAAATGTGTTTTTTACACTTGTAGAAGCATACATTTCTATTTAAAATTGCCTGTTTTTTTTACTTGTTTGAAAGCGTAGTGTATCACACTAGATGTCCATGAAACTAAACTATTATCAAATGAAATCTTACTTTGCTGGTGTAAATTCTCCTTCTTTGTACATCTTCATCATTTCATTGGACAATCTAAAGGCTTTGAGAGTCAGCATCCCTTGTGATGTACGCAGTGGATCTAAAGTGATACAATGTATTTTAGCTTTGCACGTATTGACTATGGTATCAATGGAATTTTTTTTTAAACATATTTTTCACTCACCATAAATAAGAACAACTGATTCTTCTATAGATTTCTGATAGCTGTGTTGCGAATCTAGTAGTGTCCTATTGATGTATGATCCTAAATATGTACTCTGATACCATCCAACGTGTAAATGGTCAATATTGACTGCCCTGAGACGTCGCATCATCTCCATTTGATAGCTTACTGTAAAAAAGATAATTCATTTAAATTGTCAACTTAAACTAAAGAGATTGCATTGGTTTTGAATGGCTACAATTTTTGACTGATTGGTTGGTACAACTTTGACGAAATCAATTTTGGCACTGCAGAAATTCTGTACTGTATCCCCTTACCATAAATCCCCCTATATAATAATTATACTCCCCCTAACGCTACCTTCAATGCATTGTTGGTTACAATATAAGTGCAATACTGTACCCCCTTACCCATAAATCCCCATCTTTAATAGACTCCCCCTATGTTACCTTCAATACATTGTTGGTTACAATAGAAGCACTGTACCCCCTTACCCATAAATCCCCCTCTATAATAGACTCCCCCTGTCGTTACCTTCAATACATTGTTTGTTACAACAGAAGCCCTGCACCCCCTTACCCATAAATCTCCCTCTATAATAGGTGTCCCTGTTATATTACCTTCATCGTCGTCTTCATCTTCACCTGCCTTTGAGGAGGGGAATGGGAAGCAGTTGGTTATTTCCAGGCGATTGTCCTGGATTAAGCCAAGAAGTACTCCCTGTACAAGATCCCCATTAGAACCTTCTTCTTCACAGTGCTTGATGATTTTCAACACAGCCTGAAAACAGAAATAATTAATGTTGGTGAGTGAGAATTAATTTCAACTAAGCTCACTTTAATTTCAAGTTATGAACCATGCCAAATACATATATCTATATTTGTTTATGTTCTCTCTCAATTTCAAATAAAATACAAAATATAATACTAAATAAATGATAAAATACAACACAAAAAGTATCAATATGTTTATATTTCATGGGTAAAATACGAATCTAAAGCGTAAATGGTATATATTTAAGTACACGTGCACTTTTCTGTGTGGTTCATTTGAGCGATAAAACGCCGGTTATCAAGACAAAAACCTCCTAAAAACGGCCTACAAGCAAGTTCAGAACGTAGCCTGAGAAACAGATAGTTGTTAAATCATATGAAAAAGTAATAATCCGACTTACCAAGCCCTCCACTAGTACAAGATCAATTTGACTTGTCGCTTTCGTTGATCTCGATTCCGCCATATTGAAAATGTGTGGTGAAGGTTCGATTCGGAGAACACTCGGAATTGAATCAATAACAAAACGTTAATGACGTCATGTGAAGAATCTTCCAGAAAATGCCATTCGATACTTTTTCGCCATACTTCGGAGATCGTTCGTAATGGCATGTCATGGGCGACGCCTCAGTGAGCAGAACGATTTGAGCGCTGAGTGAAAGTGAAACGCTTCTTTGGTCTTTGAAAATGCTTTCGACCTGGTAGCTACTTTTACATTGAGATTTGAAAAGTGAAAAAGCGTCAATTGATTGATGTAAAGTTGGTTGTCCTAGAAACTATTGAACACTAAGCGGACATCTCTAGTTATTTATTAGACAAGAAAATAGCCATGAGTTAGAGCAGAGAAGCCGCAAACTCAGCGTTGTTGTGATACGAACTCGTTCTAAAATGGGTTGCATTCAAAGCACCAAAAGATACAAATGGACTGAAAGAAAGCCGCCTGTTAAGATAGACGATATTCAAGTCAGTGGACAAGAGGAGACATTCAGACAAGAAGAAGAGAAAGAACGAAAACGCTCCCAAGCATTGCCTCCTGTGCCGATTTCTCTCCCTTCACAAGAACGAAAAATCTTTATCGCGTTGTACGACTATGAAGCAAGAACTACTGAGGATTTGAGTTTCGACAAAGGAGAGAAGCTAGAAGTTGTGAATGACACTGATGGTGGGGACTGGTGGCAGGCTAGATCTTTAGCTACAAATAATGTAGGATACATTCCAAGTAATTACGTTGCGCCACAATCATCACTGAGAAGAGAAGAGTAAGTTTATTATCCGTCTTTTCTTCTCGATTTCTTTACATTTAAATCAACGGCCTGTATCAAGCACACTTTTGGCACGAGGAATCTTTCAACACGTTAATAGTCATTTTATTAGTAAAATATTAACAGTCATGCCAAAAAGATGTTTTGATTCAAAATAGAAGTGGCCATGGCTTCATAGTTGTGTTGTCAATTTTTTTTTGACATTCCCACCACGAAACAAGACGGCTGGTTCAATATTTACCTAATTTCTATTAGTTTATCCGTATTACTATAATCATATTGCTCAATATCTATGCAAAGGAGTAAACCGATTACTTGGTGTAGTTTTCTCAATTTCGTGATAGAGAGTTGTCTGGCCTCTGTTTATGTGTTCAAAGTACATTGTTATGCATAGGAATGTGTGGGAACGTGTCGCCATGGTTTATTGCTTTATGACATCTCTTATTTAAGTACAAAGCGTTGGAGGAATGTACGATTTGAACGTCAATCTACACTTGACGTGATATGAATCACAACCCTTATATTGATCTTAAACGCAAAAAGAAATACTGTATCCCAAACGAATAAAAGTTCCATCATTAAATTGACACTTGATTGGCTTTGGTCAGTAGTTGTATAAAATAGTGAAGGATTAACTTGTAAAATTTTGTTCAGGACAAAATTTCCTGGAAAAATATCTCCTCAGAAGCCTAAGCTAAAATTTAATATGTTTTAAAATGAAGTTGGAGTTGATGAATAATTTATTGCCTGTTTCCTTCAATGCTTCCTATGAATCAAATGTCTTTGAAAAACTTAAAATGTGTTTAACTGAGGTCTTGTTCCAACTAGAAAACAACCAGAGATTGGAGATAAAATATTCTTAATTCAACATTCAGATTACAGCCAAACCTACAGAAGCGTTCCTATCGAGGTTGGAAGGCTCGATTTATTCTTCCAAACTTGATTTGAAATTTGTTTTGAAATTTGCATTTCATTTATGCAAATTTCAAAACAAATTTAAAATCAAGTTTGGAAGAATAAATCGAGCCTTCCAACCTCGATAGGAACGCTTCAGTAGGTTTGGCTGTAAGGCATAATCTCCTTTAGTGTTTCTAATAAAGCTTTATGAGCTCTACGTGTTCACGATTCAGCTGCTTTGATTGTTAACCAGAAATTAATCCCTTCATCTTTACGTACTTTAACTTCATTAGGTTCATTCAAATCCGCAATAAAAATGTATCTTTTCAAAACTGTTTATTTTTCCTAATCACTTATTTATATGTATTCCCTTTTTGTGTATTATTATAATTATTTTTTGTTCTTTATATTGTAAACAGCGCCTAGAGCAGTTTTCTGGATATGCGCTTTATAAATATTATTTTTATTATTAATTATTTTGGAAGTCTTTAATTTGACAGTGTTAATGACTCATATTTTTCCTTCTCTCTAGGTGGTATTTTGGTCCAATTAGAAGAGTTGATGCTGAAAAGCTATTGCTTATGCATGGTGAAAGTGGATCATTTCTTATCCGCGAGAGCGAAAGCAAACCTGGAGATTATTCCATGTCAATCAGAGATGGGGACAATATCAAACATTACCGCATTCGGACTCTTGATAATGGAGGGTTCTTTATTGCTCATCGTTCTCAATTTCCAACTTTATCAGATTTAGTTGAACACTACAAGAAAGATGCTGATGGTCTTGTTATTCGCTTAAAGAATCCTTGTCAACCAGCAGAATTGCCTACTATTCCAGATCTGTCCTACAACACTAAAGACCAGTGGGAGATTCCAAGGGAATCCATACGTCTAATGTCTAAACTTGGTCAAGGCCAGTTTGGGGAAGTTTGGGAAGGCTTATGGAATAACACTACACCAGTAGCTGTTAAAACTCTGCGTCCCGGTACAATGTCACCAACAGCATTTCTTGCTGAGGCTCAAATAATGAAAAAGTTAAGACATCCAAAGCTTGTACAGTTATATGCTGTCTGTACTAAGGAGGAGCCAATATATATTGTCACTGAACTTATGGCTTCTGGTAGTTTATTAGATTACTTGAAAGGTGCAGGACGAGCATTACAATTACCACAACTAATTGACATGGGTGCACAAATTGCTACTGGTATGGCTTACCTTGAAATAAACAACTATATTCATAGAGATCTTGCTGCTAGAAATATATTGGTTGGCGAGAAGAATGTTGTTAAAATTGCAGACTTTGGTCTTTCTAGATTAATTGATGAAGGAGAATACACTGCAAGAGCTGGTGCCAAGTTTCCAATAAAATGGACTGCACCTGAGGCTGCTTTATACAATAAGTTTACAATCAAATCTGATGTATGGTCATATGGCATATTGCTCTCAGAATTAGTTACATATGGTCGCATACCTTATCCAGGAATGGGCAATGCCGAGGTGCTTGCACAGGTAGAGAGAGGTTATCGAATGCCTTGTCCAATGAACTGTCCAGGGCAGCTTTACCAGATAATGCAGGATTGCTGGAAACATAATGCTGAAGAAAGACCAACATTTGAGACACTGCAATGGAAACTTGAGGACTTCTTTACAACGGACACAACAAATTACGCAGAGTATAAGGATTAAATAGATAAATTATGTACTATTATTTATTGCGAAGAACAATTTTTATTTGAATGTAGAAAAAAAGACTTCTAACAAGATATGTATATATTGTTCGATTTTCTATTCTTAATGTGAAAAAGAATGACTAAATAGTTGGAATATATTGTAAATTTCTTTAATATCGTTGTAGAAATTTTTTAAGAAATTTTTTTTTAAATTTACAGAAATGGATATCAAGTTCACATCTTTGTAAAATATCCAAATTGTTGCACTATAAAACATTGCTTTTCTTTCATAAATAATGTTTACCTAAGTGAATTAAATGCTTCATTCAGTTTCTGGTTTTAGAATCGTTTGATTGGTCTTTTCTTAAAATATACTTCACTTCTGAACACTAAACATAATGGTTAATAGTACTGAGTGGAGTCCATTTCAGTCTGTAACCAAACGAGGGTTAAACATCAATAAGAAACACCTATCCCAGCAATAGACCAAAATAATAAACTAACACATTATGTATGTATTGTATTGTATTTTTTGTGCACTTCCGTAAATAATATATACAATATGAGCGGCTGCTCTGTATCCGATATACAACAGCGAGTCGAAGACGAGCCGTTGTATATCGGATACAGATCAGACGCGGCATTGAGTTTTTTGTAAAATTCTCATTAATTATTCATGAATTTTATAATTATTGTTATTAATCTTGTATTGGACAATTGGTCATGCTGTTGTGGGCTCCTGTCTTCGGACAAAGTTAACTAAAAAATATATATATATATATATATAAGTATGTTTGACCCAATTCAAATCTTTTGGGAACACGTTTCATTGTCTTATGTATTTTGTTAAAAAAAAAATTTTCATATGAAAAACTTGTGGAACAAAAGTTTTTATTCCCAGAGGTTTTGAATTGTTAAAGTGTTGGCTGATTTGGTCTTTTGATGTTGATCATCTGGGAATGGTTGGTCTGACACCAATAGGAATTCTGGGAGTTCATTAATTGCAAATGCATTGTTTTAATCATGCTTGAATGGTGCTGAATTATAGCATTTTAATATTATAATATTCAAGCATGATTTTAATAGTGTATTTGCATTTTTATGAGTTTCCATAATTCCCATTGGTCTTGGATTAGCCATTTCCAGATGATCAATGTTAAACAAAATATTATTGTTTGTTTATTTTGAGTATGGTTACAGATTGAACAATTTCCAAGAAAATATATTCCTCAACTTACCCTTGAAACCAGAGAGTTTCTTGATATAATATTTGTATTGTGTTGAATTCGCAAAGCCACTCAGAAGCGGAAGGTCCATATTTGACACTTCTCTTCTGATTGTTTCAAGTCTTTGAAGAGCTTTGATTGGACGTAATTTAAAAATTTGACAAGATTAGGTTCCAAATATGGTTATAGTTGAGTGTCAATTGATCCTGAGTGACTTCTAATTTGTTTGACTTCTTACCAATCTGTGTAGCTTTAAAGAGAGTCCTTTGTAAATCCCAGTCCCAGTGCATCAAAAACCCATTTTCCCAGTCAAAAAAGGCCAATCCCAGCTCCCATTTTACCCCTTCAGGATCCTCTTTAAATAACCATACAACGGAGCATTCAAGCAATGATACTACCAAATTCACTGAACTGTTCAACTTGGTTATAACTAGTATGTAGATTCTGCATTCTAGATCCACAACTGCTAAGGAAAACAAATACTTGACTCAGGCCGGGGTGAATCCAGAAATGTGTCAGCGGGGTGTACCAATTGTAAATGAAGGGCTCTTAAGGTGTCTTAATAAAATAGGGGTAATTGTGGTGCTAAGGGGTTGTTTGGTGTCACAAGAGGTACCCCCCTAGATCTGCCCTGCCAGATAATAAAGAGAAGTTGTTGATGTTTAGAGTGTAGTCATGGAGTTGTACAAAACTTTTTATTTCATTAATAGCAAAGCTTTATTTACAAATCTAAAATTCAATATAAAAATATTTCCTGGCTATTTTCAATGCTATGTTATCATTTACCAGCAATGAAACTAGCCACAAACTTATAATCATTGAGGATATATAATAAGATGAATTACTAGAGTGCTCACATAAAAGAAATAGTGCTAATTAGTACTTAATAGTGCTATATAATTATACAATAGCAAACAGGATTTAATAGTATCAATAGGCCTTTTAATTTGCAACAACAGGTCACGTGACCCTACCCCTTTTAAATCAAACAGCTGTGTCAAAATGAACATCAGAAATGAAAAGAGCACCTCAACATTAGTAAGAAAGCGAAATATCAGCTCTATTAACATGAGGGAAATGGCATTTAATTTAAAATTCAATACTTTATAAGGATTTGTATGGAAAATATGCTGTGGTGGGCAAAGCTTGCCCCCAGAGCATATTTCCAATACAAATCCTTATAAAATACTGAATTTTATATTTAATGCCATTTCTCCTATGCTCAACATTATGAGCTAAAACTTTGGCTTCTTACTAATATTGAGGTGCTCTTTTCATTTCTGATGTTCATTTTGACACAGCTGCTCGATTTAAAAGGGATAGGGTCACATGACCTGCTGTTGCAAAAGGCCTATTAGTACTATCATTACAAACTATTGTTTAAATTGAGCACTCAACAAAATTTTACACCAATATTATATTTATATGATTATAAGATGCTCTAAATTGACCGACATATAACTATAAAAGCTTCATTTCCATATAAAATATCCAAATCCATGCAAAGATGAGCTCTTTCAGAAACTGTGCACACAATGGAAATGCTAGAAAAGTGAGCAGTTTCAGATGTAGATATTTTTTTTTTGCAAATGTACATTAATTATCTTGGCTAAATCTAAAATCATTTATATGTAATTATTATTTTTAAATTGTTGTAAACCCAAACTACCAACAATATAGGGAGTACAGTAAAACCCTGCGTATAAGAACCTAAAATTTAAGAACCTGTCAAGCTAAAATTTTCATTTTTTTTTTTTTGTAAAAATAGAGCCATTAAAAAAAAAAAGCATTGACCTGTATGTAAATAAAATAGGAGAAAGGTGTTGTAATGATGAAGTGAGTGATGCTAATAGAACCTAGATAGCCTGATTTCAAGTTAAAGCACCATTTATATATCTAAGAACCTGTTCAGGCTGACTTGGAAAAATCTAGGTTCTTATACGCAGGGTTTTACTGTATTTTTCCAAGAAACAAACCTACTACCTAAGACAAGGTTATGCATATTTTCACCTTCCATTTATACTTGTTCAAAACATTCCTTTCCCTACCCCTCAATGCAATGCAATGTAAGTATAATTTGTACATCATTCGGTATATTGAAGATGATCTACGCTATGCTATCAATCTAATGTGCTAAACACAGGACAACAGTCAAACATATTACTAAATCTTTAAAGTATTGTATATATGAACAGAACCTTTTCCCCTGCCTTCTGGCTCTACCCTGCCTAACCCAATTCATAACAAGGAATGTCTTAATTATATTGTAAGAGTTATCAATAGACCTTTTTTTAGTGTAAGCTTGAAGGATAGAAGAAATTCTCAATATTTTCCAAATAGGATTTTCCAAATAGGATTTTCCAAACAGGATTTTACAAATCAAAACTATAATTATTTGTTTGTACCCATAATCTGTTTGATTGATACGTGGCAGCACAAAAAAACAAAACAATGAATAACTCTGAATCAGGAAGTTTATAGAGTATTGAGAATTACTGTATATAGTAACCAAGGCTGTAGTTTTCAACATTTCAACTGTTTTGATCTATATACCCCTAACCTTGTATATTTTGCACTCATTCAAAAAGACTACAATGAGAGATCTACTATTGAGATACATTTATAAACAACACCATAAAGTATGGGTAGTTAAACATAATACAGTTGATTTACAATAACCAAGTAAATCTTTGATAAAAGCTTTAACTCAACAGTTGTCAATTTATATTGACTGTCAAAACTCAGTCAAAACTCTTTGAAAATCAGAACGGTACTCATGCTTACATTTTGATACAAATCGATGTTGCCTTATAGAAAAATATTTTTCCATATCTTTAAGTAATAAACTAAGTTGGAAATATGTGACTTTGTGTTGCATTTGCTTATAAAATTCATGCAAAGTTTGGTATAAGGGTTTTCAACTTCAACTTGTCTGTGTTTGGATATCAAAGGAAAGACTCTTTCTATTATTTTCAAAATTTGACCATCATACTTTTTCTTGCTAACAAATATCAATTGGTAAGTTGTGGTGAAAGAATATAAATGTATCTACTATATATTATGCAACATTCTATAACTATAACATTTTGGTAATCTAAACAAATTAATGCTAGAGACATTTCATAAACCTGCCAAACATAACTTCATTAAAAACTATAATTCAACTTGCTAATTTAAAATATTTTGAGAAAATTGTGAACATTTGATATACCAGTAATAATCAATGTGGATTTAGATTTTTTGCAAGTTTTTTTTGATGCATTAATATTGTTCCAATTACAAATCATGTATTTTAACAAAACAATAAACTATTAGCTTTTTTTTTGTTTCATTAAAAATGCCGAAAATTTTGTGATGTTCTTTTTCTTTACTATATTGATTTGCAGGTGAAAAGATAGAAAGTGCTCACAAGTGCATGAGATACTGTTACCCAAAATCTCAATTAATGAAAGTCTTAAAAAAATATAAGATATTTGACTTTTATGTAGGCTTTGTTTCACAGGTTGATAAAAACACTCCTTACTAGTCAGTTCTGTAAATTAATCACTTATCCAATTCTTTGTACTGTGAGGGATCATTCTGATAAAATTCTTCCAGCTGCCATTGCAAGGTTTCAAAGGTTGGTCTGGAATAGGAATCCTTTTTCCAGCAATCTTTCATGATGTCATAAAGCCTGTCAGGACATTGAGATGGTTTGGCCATTCTATACCCTCTATCTACTTGTTCTACCACCTGAAATATGCATCAATTAATGAATTGATAAATAAGAGTGAATAAAATTATGGATGATTGCGAATGAGCGAATGAATGATGAATGAATGTGTAAGTAAATGAATGAATGAATTCATAAATAACTAAATGAACGAGTGATTGAGAGAATAAATGGATGAATGAAAAAACTGGATAAAAGGAAAAATGAATGAATGAACAAATAAATTGAAGAATGAAGAATGTCTAGTATCATATCAATGTCAATAGCTGTAACAGTTACAATAATAGTTATATGAAAATGCATTATTTATATTAACATTGCATTATTTTCATCAATGGATTCAAGTTGAGGCTTTTGGGCCAATTTTTTGTTTTTGCTGAGAGCTGTGACTTGTATCAAATCGTTTAAAAAAAATTGCATATAACTTTATGAAATAATTGGGATAGTATGTGCGCCTTGATTGGTCAAACAACCGTGTTTCATGAGAAACACACTCACGCCATTTTCAAGCGCGCACGCTCATTCAACGGTCAGTTTATCCGTTGTTTTGATCTTTCGCGCGCGCTTATTGGTCAGTTTCGAGAAAAAGCAACGTAGGGAGAAATGACATCGTCAAACGAATAAAAGGGCATTTTTTTCGTCTTTTCGCGCGATTGTTATTTTATAAAAGAAATGAAACACGTATTCTGTTTTTTTCACTGGCTTATGAAAACCTCGATACGTTTGGGAGAATTCTCGAGCAGGTCCAAACACTCGACTTCGTCTCGTGTTTGGACTGATCTGCTCTCGAATTCTCCCAAACGCATCTCGGTTTTCATTAGCGCGTGAAAACACAGAAGACGTTATTTCTTAAATAATAACAGCTATTTGTATTACCTGATACAATAAACTTAATGATAAAATAGGAATTGATTGAGGCCATACACTACTGTTTGTAAAGTTCTCTTGAGGCTGCTTTCGTCGGGCACCAAAATCATCAGAAGAGTGAAAGGATTTGGTCGAAATTTGCATAGTTATGTGAGTGTAAACTAATTATCTAACATGCTACTGAAGGACAACTTTAATATTTTTAATGATAAAACATATCAACAACACCAACCTCTTTATTAGTCATCCCAGGATAAGGAATACGTCCAAAAGTTACCAACTCTGTCAGTAGGATACCATAAGACCATACATCTGATTTGATTGAAAACTGTCCCTTGAGACAAGCCTCAGGTGCTGTCCACTTGATTGGGAATCTGGCTCCTTCTTGTGCACAATAGATATCCTCATCAATCAATCGTGAAAGACCAAAGTCAGCTACTTTAACATTATTGTTGTCTCCAACAAGAATATTTCTAGCAGCAAGATCCCTGTGCACAAAACCAAACTTCTCAAGGAAAGACATACCCTCAGCTACTTGAGCACCCATGTCAACAAGGGTTGGTACCTGTAGCAAGCGCCCTTCTTCACTTCTCAAATGATCCAAGAGACTGCCTTTGGACATGAGCTCAGTGACAATGTAGATGGGCTCATCACGAGAGCACACAGCATAGAGCTGAACAAGCTTAGGGTGAATAAGTTTTTTCATGAGCTCTGCCTCAGCTAAGAAAGATTCAGGTTTCATTGTCCCTTCTTTAAGTGTCTTGACAGCGACTGGTGTGGTTCCATTCCATATTCCTTTCCAAACTTCCCCAAAGTTGCCCGCTCCAAGTCTCTGTTGTAACTGCAATGATTCTCTGGCTACTTCCCATTGATCAGCTGTGTTGTATGAGAGACCAACAGTTTGAGGCTTCTCAGTCTGTAAAAATAACACAATATCATACTTAGTAATAGACTCCAGGGCTATCAAGGTACATGTAACTATAGCAAACTTTTAAAAATAACATGGCATTGCAATCATTAATGACTACAATGGTAACCTAATGAAGTGAATGCAGTAACCCAAACTACAAACACTCAGGCGTTTACACTACTCAAGAAGAAGGCTCAGAATTGGCAATTAATTTATCAAACTTAACTTAAATTTAATGATTTTTATACTTGTATTTGTTTTTAAATGATTTTAAAGCTACTCTGTAGAGAAGTCATCATTAAACCATTATTATTATTATTATTATTATTATTATTGTTTGTTTTGACTATCTAAGAATTGAAGTTTTTTATAGTGTCTCAAAAACATTTTTCTTTCTTCATTCTTCTTGTGTGTGTGAGTATATATGTGACTGTGTGTATGTATGTGATGTTATGTTAGCCTAAAATATAACTTTTTTTCTTTATTACAAAAACCACTTTCTTCTTTACAAATATAATAAACTTATACCAATAGATAATGGCCCTAACAACTTATTAACTCTTAAAGTTATTAGTTAGGACCACTACCTAAAAATAATCTATTCTAATTTAAATTTTTATAAAACATTGTAATTATTTCATGCAAGGTAGAAATAAAAAAATGTTGTTGTTGTTGTTCAAAACAAGACTAATTTTACTTAAAGACGTTCACAGGCAATTGAATGTTGACCATTTTCACGAAAATGACACACGCTTTTTCATACCCAAATAATATAAAATAAATGCTAATAATTACTGGAAAATTGTTGTTGAAAGCCTCACACTTATGTCTACCATCGGATATTAGTATATTTATCACAAAGACTAACAAATAGATTGGTCAAAAAAAACAAAACATGGCATTTAAATAACTTTTAATTCACATGTTGCCAAAAACATTAGTATAAATTGAATACTGTTTTTGTTTTAATATTGAGCTGTCCTTTTTTCCCCTGTGATGTCAATTTTTCTATTTTCACATATTTTTTAGAACTTACTGATATCTTAGTCCTTTTGGACTAACTTCTAAATCAAGAAATTAAACACCCACTAGCTCTTACCAAAAAAAACCCTAAATGGTGATATATATATGACATTGTATATACTTTAAAACACCTGTCACAATTGAGACATTACTCCCACTCCCTTATTTTTTAATGTTGCAGTTAAGCTTGAGGACTGGTCAAGCTCTTACACTGACAACAATAACAGATGCACGGGATATGATACAGATAGCCCTGTAGTTTTCTTTCATAGGATCGGATATTCCAGTGAATATTATATATACTTTTTTACAGATGTGGACAACTTATTGGATTGCTTTATTGCAGCCTTGCTGTTTACAATCATGAGTTTGATGAACTGTAGCCAAGTGGGTGGATCCTGATTCAATTGGCCTGCGTTTTGATTCCTGGCCCAGTTTGATTACAATGTGTCCCTTGGCAAATGCTTTACTTCCACATTGCCTTTCATCATCCAGGAGTATACATGGGTACCAGCAATATTGCTAGGGTAAGGATGGGAGAGGATTGGCCGCACCCCTCCTACAGGTCTTCATGGTCTTGTAGAAGCCATTGTAAAAATAACTTTTGACTATGGTTGACAACTTTACTTTCTTTCTATTGTATTGGTAAGCAATCCCATAATGTTCAATCAAGAACAATAAGACTTGTCTCTCTCATATTTAATGGGGCCCAGCAAAATGTTCAAAGGGTAGTAAAGGAGAAGGGTGCCTACAAGCTCTAGAGTTTTAAAAGCATTGTTATACAACCAACTTAACCTCAAAATAATATTGTTCATTTTCAAGAAGGTCAACTCACCCTTTCACAAGGTTTCCTCAGTAATCCACAAAGACCATCAGATTTTTCACCATAATGGGTAACCAACTCTTTAAGAGAGCTGAAGATATTGGCACGTGCAATGAAGAAGCCTCCTTCATCACTTTTACGGATGCGATAATGCTTGATTTGATTTCCATCTCTCATTGACATAGCAAATAGACCTTTACTGCTATCTCTGATTAAGAAGGCACCATCTTCATTTGGTGGGGAAAGAAGAACCTTCTCAGCCTCTGGTCTTTTAATCTGGCCAAAATACCATCTAAAAACAAAAAAAACAAAAAAAGTTTGTATAGTCAGATATTAGTAACATTAAGATTGACATTTTTTCTGATATTTTCCCGCAAACCAAAAATGTCAAGATTCATGCTTGCCATCACATTTGTCGTTTGAAGTTCACTTTTTGAATGTGAAAGACACAATATTTAGAGTGATTTAAAGCAGAGAATTGTGTTCTCTTAAAAATTGAAAACCCATGTTATAATGACAAAATTACTTAGTTTGCAGCATGTTTTAGCTAGTAATCGTGTATGTTGGTTTTATCCAAGGGATCTTTAGTGATGAGTTTATAAATTGAAAAAAAAACCATGATTCAATGAATTAAAACAAACATGGGGGCAAACATACTCATTTCTTTACACTTCCAAATTTTGTGCTACAGCATTGCAAAAAGCATAATTTATCCTTTACATAAAATGTATGAGATGAGATGAGAGATGAGATCAACTTTATTTAGGCACACTAGCCTATTCAATAAACAAAATTATACTGTTTTCCAATAGGGGCGTGATTTTACCATTTAAATTAGTTTATATTTATATGTGATGTATTAAATCATTTCTATGAAAGCTGTATATGTTTTGACTTGTTAATATAAAAATCCATCATTATCTGACAGAGGACTATATAATGCTTTTACAACCATTATTGTTCAAGTGAGACCTCAAAAGTTTGATTGAATGGTTAATCTCATTCCCTGCTAGCATTGGCTATTTTTTTTCCAGGGGGGGGGGGGGGACCCAAATTGAAAGAGGGTGGGGATGCTTGCCGCAATTTTTTAAAATGGACCCTAAAAGGGACCTGTGTTGTCAGTTTATGGTGTGGCAGCTATAAAATTCTACCCCTAAGTGGGGCCAAGTAAAAAACGTATCCAAGGCTGGGTTTTTCTATTTAGTTTATTTACATCAAACGCCTTCTGCTCGTAAGAGTTGATGACGATATTGTCAAATTGAAAAGAAGCATTGTTAATGTTGTTTATGTTCAAAACCCTAAAAGGGACCACAAATATCACTTGGTGGGCATTCTCGCTTATTAACACCCTAAGGGGGACCGAGTTCCTCCCACCCCGGGGTTTTTCCCCACCATATACTGCACAATAAGTGGAAAAAGAAGCCTCTGCTAATAGGGGAATAAATTTATTTGATATTTGATTTGCCAGTATTCAGTGATCGATCAAACAAGCGCCATTTTGGATCACTCTGACAAACTAGTTCCTAGTATTTTGATTGCCACTAACAAAATGCTAGTTTGCAAACAAGACATCAAACTTTGGGAGTAGCACTTCAACAATAACAGTTATAAATAAAGGTTATTTTGTGTCAAAAAAACTGAAAACCCACTAATATCATTATTGCTTTTATTATTAATAAAAGTGACAAGTATTTTCAGAGTGGAGTGAAGATGGGAAAGTTAGGAAAATTGTAGAATCATTATTTTCAAAAAGGTGCAAAAAGTGGGGATAAAAATATTTCTGGATCCAATAGATTTTCAAAGAGAAGTGGGGTCAAGAGTTGGCTAAATTTCAAAGTCTCAATATTTTATAAAAGAAACATGAAAGTGCACAAGAGTTAGTGGGATATGTGTTTTTTACAGTGCGAATCGCAAAACCATGGGCACAATATTTAAGAAATCATTTATTGTTCATTGAACAACTCACAAACATTTCTAACTACAAAAAGTTTATCATAATACACATCAGTCAAACTTCTTGTGGTGATATAGTTGTTTCTGATTTGTTCAACAAATAATAAACGATTTATAAAATATTTTTGGGTGCCCACGATTTTGTGATTCGCACTGTAATTGTTTTTGGTACAAATATGGACAATTTTAATAATGGAACTAATACAATAGATTTTTCCTGATCATTGACACACAAAGGTGTTTTCTCAACAAACAACCTTGAAGAAACAAAAGAATAAAATAGCAAAACTTTGTCTGACTTTGACATCAGAAAAACATGCTGCCGTCCAATAGATTATGCAACAATGCAACACTAATTAATTCCAAAAAATATTTTTCAAACAGCATGAAACCATACAAAAATGTAACAAACAAAACTTTAGAAACTCCACAATTGCAAATAAAAAATGTTTTGATTTCAAATGATGTCAAAATTGTATATTTCTTTATCTAAAATATTGGTACAATTTTTCATAATTTTCCTTAGTATTTTATAACAATTTGTTCACAATAGCCAAATAATTACTTATGCAAAACATTTTGTCATCGCTACAAACTCATAAATGTTTTAAAAAATGGATAATTGATTTTCTAGCAAAAAAGTTATTAAGTTTTAAAGGAAAGATTAAAACAGGACAAAATAACACAGCCATGCAGATCGAGTATTGAGAAAAATTAGAAACAATTAGTCTAGTGGCTAGGAGGGGTTCCCATGCACCCCCCGGAAATAAACTTCTTATTAGCATTTTTAGAAAGTTCAAGAAGAGTAGAAAACGAAATGGCTTGTTAACAGGTGTGAAAAATGTCCCACGTGACTTTTTATGCTACTTTTAAGAACATTTATGCAAATTATTGCCGCCATTGACAAAAAATGTACTTTTTAATATATCTCAGCCAATACTGCAGATAACTACAGAAATGAGGTGTCTACACCTATGTTTAGGGGGTCAAAAAACATAATGAAGCTATTTTCGTAATGACCATATTTGGCTATTGCATACAAATATGCAAATTAACTCCGCCATTACGGTAAAAGCATTATTTCCTTATATCTCTGTCACTGTTGACAATAACTACACCCAAATGGCTTCTACCTCCCTATTTGGAAGGTCCATGAACACATTAAAGTAATTTTTGACGTGACCACATGTTTCTGTAATATACTAGGTAAGTATGCAAATTATTGCCGCCATTACGGAAAAATCATATTTTCACTATAAGACATCTATTGTTTCAGATAACTACACAAAAACGGTTTCTATATCCCTATTTGTAGGGTCGATGAACACAGCAGAATAAGTACTATAGTAATCACACATGTCTGTGTCATCCTAGACCAAAACAAATCTACATGTCGTTGTCAGAGTCGGTGTAACATTCGGAATCTTCGGAATCTTCTTCCTCTTCTTCCATGTCTTCCTCTTCATTATCGTCTTCTTCACCTGCAGTGGCTAGGATGTCAACCAGCGTGATGGGTCCAGAAGCCCAAACGGGCTCCAACACTCCTTGGTCAGTCTTTGTCCATCCCTGCCCCTCATCATAGGGTTTGGGCTTTTCTACGATCGCTTGGTCAGCCCTCTTGTACAAAGCAACGCGATGGTTTACACGTTGTATGTGTGGCTTTAGCGCGGAAAGACACGGTGGAAGACGAGCAAGGTCAACCTTAGACTTTGTAGTGAGTTTCTCGTCCTCGCCTACCATCTTCCGAAGCATTTTAGCACGAACGACGTCCACTGAAGACTCTCGAAACTATCCATACATGACACAGGTGAACATTTCTAGCTGTTTCACTACTTCAGACTTGACGTCCCAATTGGCACCAAGTTGTTTGATCTTATTTTCTGCGTTGAATCATGGCTAAACTCAAAGTACTTGGACTGTGAATTACTCTCCTGTTCTGAATTCGTCATCCACAGACGAGACAGGGAAAAACGTACGGGAGGGGGTGTTTTTCTGGCAGTCAGAAATCACATCCTAAGCCGACGTCGTCGTGATCTCGAAGCGGATGCAGAAATTTTAGTTTGCGAACTCCATCCCAACTCGAGACGAAAAATATTGGCAATTGTTTTCTATAGGCCTCCTGACAGCGATGTCTACTGTCTTAAACAACTCAAGAAAACTCTACGCTTGGTATCAAAAGCCAAGTTTGATCAAATAATTCTAATCGGTGATTTCAACTTCTCAGAAATAGATTGGAACACAGGAATTGCAACATCGAACGATGCTGTATATATTTATTTTACTTATGGCAACTAGTAGACTTTCCAACTGGAAAACAAAACATATTGGATTTAATTTTGACTACCATTCCAACCAAGTTCCAGCATATATATGGGTACGACGATATCATATGTACAGACCACAAATTAATTAGCTTTGAGTTAAGTCTTAAAGTTTCAAAACGACCGAAAGTGAAACGCGTTGTTTACAATTTCAAAAATGCAAATTGGACGGGACTCATTAAAAAAAATCCTGTGGGACTTATGCTTTACAATGTCCTTGACGACATTAACTTATCACTTGCTAATTGGAATGATTTGTTCCTTTCTGCTGTCGACGATCACATTCCTAAATCAAAAGTTAAAAATGTAAACAATCATCCGTGGATGGATAACGAGCTTCGATCAATGATTCAAAAGAAGGATGCGCAGAGAAAAAAGGCAATCAAAACGGGCTCTCTCTTGGCAAAGAATAAGTTTAATGATCTCCGTCGTGCTACAAAAAAGCTGATATCCCAAAAACGAAAAGATCTTGCAGAAAAACTGAAAAATTCCATCGCTGAAAATCCCAAACGTTTCTGGCAATATGTGAAGTCTCAGACAACTGTCAATCTATCACTCAGCTTCCTACGAAATGGTCAATCTTTCATAACTAACACTAAAGAAATGGCAAATACCCTAAACCAGTTCTTTCATTCTGTATTTTGCCTGGCAACACCTCTACAATCTACTAGCGTCAACTCGACCACTCAAGTCGACGTGGAATTATGTTCTGTTAGCTTAACTGCTGCTGATGTGGAGAAAGTTCTTCTGAATCTTGACCCAAATAAAGCAAACGGTCCAGATGATATCCCTGGTGCCCTATTAAAAAACACCGCCAACGAGATTGCTCCATCCTTGTGTCAGCTATTTAATCTATCACTATCACTTGGTTCGTTTACCAATTTGTGGAAACGAGCCAATGTCACACCAGTATTTAAAAAAGACGACCCGACTTTACCAGAGAACTACAGACCTGTCTCTTTTCTACCTATCGTATCCAAAGTCTTTGAACGCTGTGTCTACAACCACTGCTTTGCTCACCTTGAAAGATCCTTTTACCATCTTCAACACGGTTTCCTCAAAGGAAAATCAACTGTTACACAACTACTGGAAGTATACAATGACATCTTGGATAAACTAGCAAGTGGTAGTGAGATACATGTTGTTCACTTAGACCTTTCTAAAGCCTTTGATAAGGTTTCACACCTCCATCTTATAACAAGGCTAAGGGAATATGGAGTTGCTGGCTCTCTTCTCGAGTGGTTTGAATCATATCTGTCTAACAGACAGCAACGTGTAGTACTGAACGGAACTTCTTCATCTTGGCTACCCGTACCATCTGGCGTTCCGCAGGGGTCAATTCTGGGCCCCTGCTCTTTTTGGTCTATGCTAACAATATACCATGTTATGTGCAAGGCGGTTCTACAATCGCCCTTTATGCCGACGACTCTAAACTCTATCACTCTGTTGACTCCCCAACATCTGCTCTTTGTCTTCAAGCGGACATAGATTCCTTACATAAGTGGAGTCTAGACCATGGAATGGAATTCAGTACTTCTAAATGCAAAGTTTTACAAATGTCTAAAAAAAAGAACACTATAACAAGCAATCCTACCATCTGGCTGGGCAGGTTCTTGAATCTTGAATCAAACAAAAGACCTTGGTGTACTTGTGACCACAGATCTGTCATGGAAAACACACATTGAACTCATGTGCTCAAAGGCGAACAAATTATTAGGACTTGTGAAGCAAGTTTGCTGCCACGTACGCGATCCTGCAACAAAACAGCTCCTCTATTGTACTTTGGTTAGACCCCGATTAGAATACGCAAGTAATTTGTGGTCGCCACACACAGCTAAGCATGTAGCTTTAATAGAGAACATCCAACGTCGAGCAACCAAATTTATATTAAACTATCCACCCTCCGATGTAAGCTACACAGAAAGACTCAAAACTCTTAATCTACTACCGTTAGAACATAGACGTGATATCATTGACTTGACATTGTTTTACAAGATTAAATCCGAAATCATCGACATAAAAAGTTTTTCCAACCTACTAATTCCGTCTACGTGAAGCTACTCTACTCGGAACTTTGACCCTTCGAACTATAGACCTCTTTTACATCACAAACAAAATTACTACCGTAAATCATACTTTCCCAGAACTATAGCTTTGTGGAACAGTCTCCCTTCGAACTTAAAGAACGTTGATAGCCTATCTAATTTCAAAAATCTACTCCAAATTCTCTATTCAAATAAATTAACAACGTATCGACCACCATAGATTTAAAATATTTTTCTGTTTATATTAATTATTTAAATATTTGTTAACTTTGTTTATTTGATGTTTTACTTTTTTATAGGTTTAAATTGTCAATTGGGATTTTCGTCCTGTAATTTTCACCTGTTCGTCCAAATATTGTTATGTAATATCTTGTTATGACGAATTCTATTAAACTAAACTAAACTAAACTAAGAATGATCTTCCCGAACTTCCACGCCTCAGTCTTTCTATAAAAATAAACGTTTCATTATGTCAATGGAATTTATAACCGCTTTTGATAAGCTATCGATATCTTTGACAGAAAATTCACAGAGAAAAATCTGTTTTTCATAATAGCTTCCCAAAATTTGTTTTGGTCTAGGATGACACAGACATGTGTGATTACTACAGTAGTTATTCTGCTGTGTTCATCGACCCTACAAATAGGGATATAGAAGCCGTTTTTGTGTAGTTATCTGAAACAATAGATGTCTTATAGTGAAAATATGATTTTTTCCGTAATGGCGGCAATAGTTTGCATACGTACCTAGTATATTACAGAAACATGTGGTCACATCAAAAATTACTTTAATGTGTTCATGGACCTTCCAAATAGGGAGGTAGAAGCCATTTGGGTGTAGTTATTGTCAACAGTGACAGAGATATAAGGAAATAATTCTTTTACCGTAATGGCGGAGTTAATTTGCATATTTGTATGCAATAGCCAAATATGGTCATTACGAAAATAGCTTCATTGTGTTATTTGACCCCCTAAACATGGGTTTAGACACCTCATTTCTGTAGTTATCTGCAGTATTGGCTGAGATATATTAAAAAGTACATTTTTTGTCAATGGCGGTAATAATTTGCATAAATGTTCTTAAAAGTAGCATAAAAAGTCACGTGGGACATTTTTCACACCTGTTAACAAGGCATTTCGTTTTCTACTCTTCTTGAACTTTCTAAAAATGCTAATAAGAAGTTTATTTCCGGGGGGTGCATGGGAACCCCTCCTAGCCACTAGACTAAATCTTAGAAACAATCGAATCGCACACAATTTTCTCACAATGCGAGTTACAAATAAAGTATGATGTATGTATGTATGTATCAAAATAATGATGACATTCATTTACAGTTGTTTTGACTTTAACGAAAGTTGCTCAGTCCGTGATCAACATAATCAACGGTGTTTCAAAACGAAATGCCAACGCTGGAACGCAAAAAAATGTTGGGTAATCACCGTCGTGTATAAAGTATTTCCGGGTCTGAAGGATTATGTATGGATTGTAAGTAAACCATTCTTATCTAACTACAAGTTAAAAGAAATAAAACCGAATACCAACTGATTAAATCAATGGTACAAAATTAATGTAAAAATGTGTATAAACTTTGAAATTAAATCTTTTGAGACAATGGAAAGCTGTGAAATGCTTGTAGTCTCAGGGGAGTCCGGCGAGAGAGTTTGTTTGTCTTCATGTGTTTCAACACGTTTAAATACTAGTGTGATAATACGGCTGTGGTTGTGGTTTTCGAAGGTAAATTATCGAAAGAAATAGACTTACGCTTCAGCTTCCAAGGCTTCTAGCGGAGCAACATAATTGCTTGGTATAAATCCTTCAGCTCCCGTTTCTTTTGACTTCGCTCTCCACCAGTCAGCTAGTAAGTCTTCTGTGTTGACTTCAAGAATTTCGCCTTTCTTGAAGGACAAATCCTCCTCGGTTCTCTTATCATAGTCGTAAAGGGCTAGATAATGAGCTGTCTTTGACGGTACTGGGCATGGAGGTTCAGGCGTTACAGGAGACGGAACTGGCTGAGGGTTTGGAGTGTACCTTTTAGGCTCCGAATCTTCCAACTTGACATCATTCTCGTCGAGCGGCTTGTCATTTCCGTTGCCTTCTTTCTTTCCCGAGGTGTTCTTTTTAGACAAGCACTTCCCCATGAGTATTGCAATACTACGCTGCAATCGCCAGTGTAAATATTAGTTGGTATCGTGTTAGTTAGTTTACAATCTGAAAGCTCTCTTTCAGTATCATCAAAATCTTATGTTTGAGTTTCTGGTCTTTGAGCGCTGCACCTTCCGGGATGGCGCTGACCCAACTTATTCAGTTTCACCTAATAATAAAACCAATTTTGATTGGTTGAATTGCAACCTTATAAACCAAGGCTAACGCTGGTATTCATATAAGCTTTGTTATCCAATAATATCGCTTCTTCTATAAATGTTTTACATCAAGAAAGATTGTTCCAACATCCACTGGATTTGAGCCGGTCCAAGCCCCACGGTCAATTTTTACAGAGAGTAGATTGAGTCCAGTCCCTCCCGTAACTCGCTTCCTCCTCCCAAAAGTCTCAATGCCGAAATTTTAGCCTTCACTTTTAAGTGTTAGGGTCTCCTAAAACCACAAACAAAACGTAAATAAGGTCTCCCTGAGTGAGCCCTTGTTATCGAAGCAGCCATGGGTTGCTGCTGTGGGAAAACACAGTCTAAATATGTCGAAAAACCCAACCGTCAAAAACCTAATGTTACCGATGGAGGCGCTGGATCAGGAATCAACGACCAAGGTTCACAAAAAATGGTTACCAGGCCGGCAAACGGTATGCAGTTTCAATCCAGTTCAGGAATAATGCAACCAGGATATCCAGGAATTATGCAACAAGGCAAGCCAGCTCTTATTTATGTGGCTCTTTACGACTACGATGCAAGAACCAACGAAGATTTGAGTTTTAAAAAAGGCGAAAGACTTCAAGTTCTCGATAATACTGATGGCGATTGGTGGCTTGCTAAGTCGATGGCAACTCAAAGAGAAGGTTATATTCCTAGTAATTACGTTGCCCAAGAACAGAGTATTAAATCCCAAGAGTAAGTAGTCCGTTGGTTGTTCCTTTTGTCGTGAAAGTTTTGATTTCCGCTTATAAATCGCTCTAACTTTGTTGCTAGTTCGGCATTCCTTTCTCAATAGTGGGTCTTCAATTTGAAGTTTCATAATTGTTATCGATACACGCAAACGCTTTTATTGAAAGCAAATATATCCAATTATTTGGTTTATCAATGTGTAATTAGTAGACTTCTTGTAAAAATGATTAGAAAAACATGAAAACACATAAGGCTGACGGGCAATTTTCACTTTCAAGGAATATCGGACGTATAGTCCTGTCGATGTGATTAACTAGCGTGTTTTCAACGATCATATCTAACTTAGATGTTATGCTTATTAAAAGCTCATGAATCTCAATACGGCTTAACAACTGTTTTCTTTAGGCTCTTTTCTTTATAATACAGTGGTTTGTTTTGATTTTTTTATCACGGTATTTTGCACTTCGTTGGTAAAATATCCTGCGAAACCTACTGAGTCAATGAATAATCAACATTCATTACCTTTTACTTCCGGGCAAAGTTTTGCCTCTCTAGACGTTTATCTACTATGAAATAGACTTTAGAAGGCTAAACTTTGCTATCAATATTTTTTTCGAAATAATGATCCATTATATTGTTTTAGTAGATTTCGAAATAGTTTATATAACACAGGGAAAATATATTATGTTACAATGCATCTAGATGACATGCATGTCTGACTTCATAAACATAGAACTGTCAAATCATTGTCACAATCCACCAATAAAATTGATTTTTTTTTTTCAGGTGGTTTTTTGGAAAAATAAAGCGTGTTGATGCAGAAAAATGGCTTCTTTCGGCTGGCAATCCAAAGGGAACTTTCTTGATTCGTGACTCCGAAACACAGCCAGGAAATTTCTCACTCTCTGTCAGAGATGGAGATAATGTCAAGCATTATCGAATTCGTAAACTAGACTCTGGTGGATTCTACATTACAACTCGTGCACCATTTAGAGCATTAAATGAACTAGTTGAGCATTATATGCAAGATGCTGATGGTTTGTGTTGCATGCTTACCCAGCCCTGTCCTGGTGAGAAGCCAGTTACTGCAGGACTTTCTCACAATACTAAAGATGCTTGGGAAATTCCAAGAGAGTCTTTGCGACTAGAAAAGAAGCTTGGACAGGGCCAGTTTGGAGAGGTCTGGTCAGGAGTCTGGAATAATACCACGCCTGTAGCTATCAAGACGCTGAAAGTGGGAACAATGTCACCTCAAGCATTCCTTACTGAGGCACAAATCATGAAGAAACTTAGACATGCTAACTTAATCCAAGTAAGTTTTTTATCAAAAATACCTTGTACATACACTAAGTGATAGGTAATATAATGAAATTTGTAACACCGTAAAAAATGTTGACTTAACTTTACTGACGTTTCGAGCTTTAGCCCTTCATCGGAGTAAAAAGTTTTGTTTCCATTCATGTAACTAAGTGTGAATTATCAAGCTACTAGTACAATTATAGGTAATATAATGAAATTTGTACTAGTACAATTAGTTTCATAACATTAGAATATTGTTCAAGTATTATATTACACAAAAAAACTTACTCTTAGGTACACTGTTTAAAATTCTTAAGGTTTCTTATTTTTTGCTGTTAAGAGTAGTGAAACATTTAGATATGTGTTTCTATTTATTTTCACTGATTTATTTTGATATTTATGTAGGTGAGAGATCAATTTATTATAGCAATAATTTTAACATGTCATGCTTTTTACTATAACTGTAAATTATTTTTGACTAGACTAACTCAACCATTTGTTCTTGATATTTTCTATTCAAAGCTATATGCTGTCTGCACCAATGAAGAACCTATATACATTGTAACAGAGTTGATGAAGCATGGTAGTTTACTGGATCACTTGGTAAAGGGTGAAGGTCAGCATGTAACACTTGCACAGCTGATTGACATGGCTGCTCAAGTTGCTGCTGGCATGGCTTACCTGGAAAAGATGAATTATATCCACAGAGATCTTGCTGCTCGTAATATCCTTGTTGGAGATAACAATATATGTAAAGTTGCAGACTTTGGTCTTGCAAGGTTAATAGAAGATGATGAATACAACCCACACCAAGGTGCTAAATTCCCCATCAAGTGGACAGCACCAGAGGCAGCCTTGTATAACCGATTTACCATCAAATCAGATGTATGGTCATTTGGTATACTTCTAACTGAGCTTGTCACATATGGCCGAATACCTTACCCTGGAATGACCAATGCTGAAGTCCTGGCCCAGGTTGAAAGAGGGTACAGAATGCCCAAACCACCGCAATCAACTGACGCACTCTATGAAATCATGACGTCTTGTTGGAATAAAAATGAACTTGATCGACCTACATTTGAATACTTGCAGTCAGTATTGGAAGATTATCTTGTGGCAACAGAACCAAGTTACAGAGATGTGGCACCTTAGAATGTTATTGCGTTACCTACTACAAAGGTATGTGTCTGTATATTCATGTGTGAAGGTCATTATCTGTCCAACATTTTGATCCTGAATGCTAACACTTCTATAGTTAGAGCAGGTTTTGTAGGACTATGAAAAGCCCGGGGCTCGAAATAAGGACTAGTTATAAGTCGGTCAAGATGTCCGGCCAAAATTTATTAATAGTTAACCAATGTTATTTTTCATTAAATTAATAATTTTTGCTGTAGAAATGTCCGCAAACGAGTGCATTTGATCAACAACACAGATCTAGACGGTCTTGTGTAATCCACGTAAATGGCTTCAAAAATTGCATTTTCACTCCAGGAACGTTTTTTAAAAAGTACTATGTTTTTTTAAACTGGTATATATTACGTTTGGTAAGTTGGCTACTCAATGATAACTCATGTAATGCCATGGGCCAATAAATAATTATTTCATAATAGAGAAATTTGTCCAGTTCTAGCATATTTCAAAAATGAATTTCTCGAAGTTTGTAAACCATTAATTTGACAAGTGTAAACAAGTGTAAACAGTCTCATATTTCTTCTGTACTTCAACATACAAGCCGCTAAATACATTGTTGGGATTCTATATCTCGATCAAAACACAATTACAATCAATTTCCAAATTTTATCTTACATTTTACATATGAAGGGGTCAAAATGAAAACGACCTAAGTGACTTTTTTAGCTAATTTTCAAACCTTGCCCAATTCAACCCAAAGTACTCCAAACAACTGAAGGATGGAAATTAAAACAATCTAAATCACTTTTCAGTTAATTTTAATTTCAAACCTTGCTCAAATGAAGTTTTTTCCCGAGTCTACGTTTTGGGTAACCATGGCAGGTACTGCTGTGTTGTAAAATCCAGGGCTCAAGTGTGTTCAAATCGTTTGAAGACATAGTTTGAAGACTGCACTGCAGGCTCAAAGTTGGCTTGAATTGGAATTTTAAAAGTTAAGAGTCATGTTTTGCCTTTATAGTCCAGTCAATCTACGGATTTTTTTGGGTCCAGTCCAAACAAATTGCAATAGAATTTTTCTCACTGTAATTATGTTAGGATAGGTGTCCTAAACAACATACTAAAAATCCCAAAAAATCCCTTCGGTGGAACATCCTCAAAAATCGAATTAAAGATTTCATCATTTGACCACAGGGAACCCGCAATTGGAAAAAATATGACCAAGCTGTTAAATTTTGTCAAATATGAAATGATAAAATATTTCCATTATATTATGATAGAATAGTGTTTCTGTACAGATGTTTTCAATTTCCAATGAAATAGGTTGAAGTAATATGATAAAAATCAATATATAGAATACGTCTCACCACAGGGATCCCGAATCTCAAAAATGTAATAATTCAAGGGCATAATTGATTTCCGAAATAAATTCTGACGTCTGAAGGTTTTAAGCTGTAATTGGCTGAAAATTATTATTAAAATACCCTGGTCACCAGAGGCTTGCCTAACTTTCTCCCTGACACGTATTTTCAGCTGCGAAGCAGCAAGACTTGTTTGTTTTAATTTTTGTTAATGGGTCGTTACAAGGGGCATTTTCTCGAGATTGATCCCGATTTTGTACACAAAAGTTAGTTCCTGGTCTGCTCCCAAAGCCTCGCGCATTTTGATCCCTGACCCCTAAATTTATTCACATGATCCCGATCCCTCTTCTGTGATCCCTGATTTCAGCTGATTCTGACAATATGTAATTCCTGATCCTAGGCATGTGATCCCTGATCCCACATCCCTCGTCACGACCTTGAGATTGAATGTTATAATTTAACTAGATACGCTGTAGTACATATGTACATATGCTAAGCGGCAAGACGATTGAACATACTATATAAAGAGGCCATTTGCAATGGGATTCAGCATTATTTCTGTCAGTTCTCTACCACGCATCAGTCTATCAGTGGTATTAACACTGCGCCTGAGATTACTGGTTCTATCTTTAATCCGTCAAAGCATTGCGCCATGCATAGCAGCAAGCGTGTCTAACAAGGTTTGATTCGTATATAGAAAGGATCTATAAACTTCTGAATATTTAACCTGCAGAGTTACCTCCATCATCTGTATTTAGATGTACGGCACGTCTAGAGTACGAGTGGTTTCCTGTTGCACTAAGTGTGACTGCCGAGCTAAGTGGTTTCTATATCTCCTAAGTGGCTGCGATTGCTGGTCACTTTTTCCACCTGTGAATTAATTGATCCTACATGATCCTTCTTTTGCGCTATTTTAGACATTTCATGAATAAAAGCACTTCTTGAATTTTCAGGGTTTTTTTCATCTGATGAGTGTAAATAGAAACCATTTGTCGCACCTCACTATCTACAAGCTCTTCTGGCATTGGCTTGCTCTTCTAAAGGCCCATCCACACTATCCCGGATAAATTTGAAAATGGAGCTTTACTTATTTAGTTAGGCTACTTCTTCAATATCATGCGGTTGGTAACACTGCTTCTTGAATACCATGCCGTTTGTTATAAAAGGACTCTTCGTCTATGTAGTCCCAGCACTCGGCAAAGTCCATGAGCTTGCTAGTGGCTGTATTTAAGTACGAGGTTTTATTTACTAGCAACCTTTTTACGTACCTACCGCAAAGACTATCTAAATGCTAGAATTGTAAGCCCTGTCCACACCGCCATGAGCTCAGTGCCCTACTCTTAGTCGAACAGTTGTGTGTAGTGTGTGGAGAGACGGGACCTCCAGTTTCTTTTCGTGAAGAAGACGTGAAAGTCTAACTATTTGCAAATGCCGATTTACATCACCTTCTTCTCAACTATTTTAAGACCCTGAGTATTGGTCTGGCCGAGACGCAATTCCCACACTTAAATCACTTTTTTTAACGTCTCAATCGTTCTAGCTGGACACGTGTGCCCCACTACCTCTACGTTAATTATTTTGCACACAACTCTGCTCACATGTTCATTTTTGCGGAGGGAGGAAAACCGGATAACCCGAAGAAAAACCCTTGTGGCATAGTAGAGAAGAACACATCAAACCAACTCAACTCACATATAATCCATGCCCGAGCCGAGACTGGAACCTGGACCACAGCGGTGAAAGGCCAGCACTCTCACCGCTAGGCCACCCATGCCACCCATACACTTCCCTCACGATAGCCCAGCACTTGTCCAACTATACCAACTGGTTGGCCAACCTTCAACTAAGGCCCTGTCCACACTAGTGTGTTTTCGTTTGGACCCGTTTTCGTTTGATTTGAAAACGCATCGATCGATTCGCGTCCACACTACCGTTTTGCTCCGTTTTCGACCGTACACACTAATACGCTCAAAAACGATCGAAACGATGGTGTTGCGTATAAGTTTGACAATATGCGCATGCTAATGTGGTACATTTGACGTAAGCTTCTCCATTTCGATACGTTTTCAACCGTCCATTATACGATATGTATGCGTTTTCATTTTGATCCACTTTCAAGAGCGTTTTCAAATCGATGCGGTTTCGATGATACGCTCAGCGTATTAGTGTGGACGGAAAGCCTACAGGGATCAAAATGTATGCGTTTTTAAACTAAAACGCACTAGTGTGGACGTCGCCGTGACCTAAAACGGCAAACTTGCTAAACCGAGAAAAAGACTATAATGTGATGCAGGCTATAGCGAAGCGGGTATAAATACTTCATACATCATGAATAAACATTTTTGTTCTGAATTCACAACAAAACAAAACTCTAATAGTGATTTTTATCTTCACTTCTCTAGTGAAATTCCTTTAGAAAGTTGTTCGAAAATTTTATAATTTCAATTTTGAGATGCGGGATCCCTGTGGTGAGAAGTATTCTATATATTGATTTGTATCATGTTACTTCAACGAATTTGATTGGAAATTGAAAATATCTGTACATAAACACTATTCTATCATAATATAATGGAAATATTTCTATCATTTCATATTTGACAAAATTTAACAGCTTGTTCAATTTTTTTCCAATTGTGGGGTCCCTGTGGTAAAATGATGAAATCTTAAATTCAATTTTTGAGGATGTTCCACCGAAGGGATTTTTTGGGATTTTTAGTATGTTGTTTAGGACACCTATCCTAACATAATAACAGTGAGAAAAATTCTATTGCAATTTGTTTGGACTCAAACCACGGATTGACTGGACTATTAGTTACTACTGGAAGAGCATCATAAAGCTTCAAGGTAGCAAAGAACTCACTTTCTGAAAGAAGTCAGCGAGGCGTTTCACTTTGTTCAGCGAAAAACTGTTTGGTTGTTGTTTGAACTCGTTTTGGCCACAATGAAACAAAGTGAAGCTTGGAGTTCGACTAAAGGCAAATTCTTGAACCTGCCAGGGCATGTTAACGATGTTGTGACAATAGAGTAACAACAAGCGCATAATTTTGGCAGAAACACGAGGTGACTAGAGACTTAATATTAGTTTCTTGTAGCATTATGCCATGAATGGCGTGCCAAAAGATGGCCATGATTACCCATAGTCCTTTGCGGTCGTAAATTACGGAGAGCATGTGCTTATCAAAATGGCTCTAATCAAATTACCATAGCTCTGTTCAGGAATTGAAATAAAGAGAAAAAAATTGCTTGAGTCAAAGCACAAGGATTGAATTTTGTTGTGAAAAAGACTTTCTAGCTGATGAAAAATAATTTTGATAAAAATCCAAGGCCAAAAAAGTGTGATTTTACTATTAAATATAACGCTCAATTCTGACTTTTTTGAAAAACTTTAAATACAGTTTTTTGTGCTAAATCGAATCGCTGGTTTCTTGTGACTGATTTGATTGAAGATGTTAATATTTTTTTATTATTATTGCGGAGAAATAGTGAAGTAGTTCATCGATTTTTGACGCTGATCGAAGTTCACGGAAGAATGATCGGTTGTTAAGCAAAACCATGACGTAAGTATGGACCAATTTTCTTCTTTTTTGACAAAAATCGTAGAAAGTGGATAGCAAACCTTAATATTTGAACTAAAACAAGTTGTTTGGTGTATTTTGGGATGGTTTGTGCAAAATTTGAAAAATAGCTAAAAAAAGTCACTTAAGGTCGTTTTCATTTTGACCCCTTCATATGATTTCTTACCAAAATCCAACTAAAACTATTTGCGAATTTGAAGGTGAAATAATATATTTAAAGGGATCCTCCACTAAAAATGAACTTGAACTTATATGATGATTAAAATTATGCTGATTTCCAAAATATATCAAAAATTTTCATCAGACGATTTTTCCCGCGAAAAAAAAACAGTTTAAAGTGTGAGAAAATATATTTTTGGGATCCCTGTGGCACTTTCTGATGACGTCATGTTGCTCCCAACGATCCAAAAAGAAAGGTTTTGTTTCGGTTTAAATGAAATAAAAACTTTTGTTCTTTGCTCAACTTTGCAAAGTCTCCAGACATTTATAGTTATTTTCATATATATTTCCCATCGTTGGGAGCAACATGACGTCATCAGAAAGTGCCACAGGGATCCCAACAATATATTTTCTCACACTTTAAACCGTTTTTCTCGCGCGAAAAATCATCTGATGAAAATTTTTGATATATTTTTGAAATCAGCATAATTTTTATCATCATATAAGTTCAAGTTCATTGTTAGTGGAGGATCCCTTTAAGTTTTTTTATTTTTAAAAAATATGACCGGTCAAAATGTCCATTCAAAATGTTTTTGGCCTGTCAAGTACCACATTTGGCCGGGCATTGGCCGTTTAACGGCTGTTATTTCGAGCCCTGAAAGCCATCTGCAAGAACGCCAGCACAGCACAGCAAGGTTTGTCAAAATTCTAGAAGTATCACTAGCAAGGCATGGACATGGCACTGAACTTTTCATAGTCATTCAAAATCTGCTCTAATCATAGTGATACCATATCTGTTAACCTTTTTTAACAGGGAAAAAATAATAATTTAGAATTACAATAATATGTTTGTTAACTTTGATGTTTTAGATCTGGCAGAACTGGTGCAGAGATTCAGGGGCCTGGAAGCATGTCGTCTGATTATTCTTCCTTCCAGTTTGCCATGTCACCCAATGAAGCACCTCAATATTTTGTACCAATTACATCATTAATTAGAAATTATTATTGCTATTATGCTATTTTAATGTATAAATTTTTACATATTATTTTACTGGTGTATAATTTTAGTTTCATCAGAGTAACAAAACACATTTTTGTTATGATCTGCAAATATTGAACCTCAAATTTAATCTTCAAGTTTTAAAATATGCTGCATTTTCAAAGTAGATTGTTTCAGATAGTAAATCAGTATAGTATAGTAAAATGTTGAAAAATGGCTACCACGAGTTGAAATAACTGTTGTTCTAGACTGATTATAATCATGCTTTGTATTAGGAAAATGTAATTGGAGACTATCTACATTACAACCTCTACAACTATTCAAATTGGTTGCCATATTTCAATTCAGCTTCAATCTTCTAATGAACCCAGTGCATTTCTTATTAAACAATAGAGTAGTTGAATCGAGGGCATTATGCTGTGATAGTTGCCCGCTGAGTGCTTTTTCGCCCGCTTCGGAAAATTTTGTTTTCCGAAGTGGACGAAAAGCACTATGCGCTGATAGTATCCCTCTGCTTCAGGGCACTATCACGTCACATGATTGCCCCTTGACCAATGAGAGCGGAGGAAAATTTGTTGTTGAATTATAAGAACAGATAGTATTAAACTATACTGTCTTTTTTGCTTTCTTTAGTTTAGTTCATGCAGACTGTTTGACTTTTTGAGCATAGCTTAAGCTTTTGTAATATAATTTTCAGGATATACAATCTACTGATCACTATTAGTAGGAAACCATTAGTAGATTTCATTTTTTTTGTGTGAAATTCTCAAGGAGTATTTGCAAAGGGTTAAGTCAAATCACTGATATTACGCTTGCTCTAGATCAGCATGTTATTTTCTACAATTATTGTATATACTCGAATTGCAAGAACGTTGTCCTGACTTTTGTAATTTAGTGTGAAAGAAATTCATTAAAAGACAAAAGAAGATGATTCAAGCTCAAGGAATAACAAAACAGAGTTCAGCTTGAGTGATCTTCTTTTGTTTTTTAATAATTAATCCCTTTCCTATGAAATTACAAAAGTCAGGACAACCTACTTGCAATTAGGTGTATAGTTAATTGCAAGTAGGTTGTCACATGAAAGATCATTTGTAATTTAGTAAGAAAGGAATAACAAAAGAAATAGTTCAGTTTGAATGATCTTTGTTTGTCTTCCTTTCCCACTAAATTACAACAGTCAGGACAATGTTTATGCAATTAGATGTATGCATTTATACCTTTTCTAAGATACTTTGTCACCTATGAAGTGAAAGGCTACAATCTAGAAGCATAGGGGACTATGGGTAACATGTATACTTAACTAGAATGCAGGTATTTCATGGCCAAATTACCACACTTGTCAATACGTTATTAAGAAATGAATGTAGATAACAAGAAAGGCCTGGCGAATGAACATTCAGTTTCTAAACTGACCCATAATACTTTGCACCACTAGGTTGTAAACTTTTCATAAGTGACAAACTTTCTCAGAAAGGGTGTATTCCAACCTTACTATGATTTATTGAATTAAGATTTATTTAGGCTAAAACTTTATCAATCTTGACTAGAGCTTTTAGAAACTATCAGTATACATGTATATCAGTAAAGGCTTGATGAGAATGTGCACAATTTTAATTTTATTTGTTTCAAGACCTTTCTGTGGATGTAGAGGTTTAATTTATGATTTGTAGCACAAGAACAAGTTACTTATTGCATGCCCATAGCATTTCTTTACAGTGTCTTTCAGAATTACACAACCATTTTTGTGTACGGCGCTGCTGTCAATCAGACAATCAGTGGGTATCTTTGAATGACAGCAGTTACAAATGCTGACTGATTTTTTTTATTGTCTGATCTCAATAGGCGGTAATAATGAAAACCCTGTAAGTTTCTAATCAGTTTTTTTTAATGAGCAGTAGGGGTGGCGAATGATACCTTGAAAAATATTGGACTCAGCAACTTTTGTTTGTCTCAGACTTTTCCCCCTTTATAGATTTTCTAAAAGTCTAGAGTCACGGTAAATCTAAAGTCTTGGTCTCTGATTTTTTAAAAACCTGAATTCTCGGTCTGGGATTTTCAAAACAAGGGTCTCGGCTGGTCTCAGATTTACCATTCGTCACCTCTAGTGGTAGTGTGTAGGAAGCTTGACAGGTGTTATATTTTGTATATGAAAGACAATTTTAAAATAAGGCATGCATTTTGTTTATAGATTTTTTAATGTAAATTGATTTTGTATTTTGTTTTAGTATAATATTTTATATTTGCAGTTAGTCATATAGGTGATTGCTACAACAGTAAATAAAAGGATGGAATAAGGTTGTAAAACATGAGTTTGTTAGATAGTTTAACTGTGTAGTAATTATAACTTATGAACGTTTCAATTTCTGGCTTATTGTGTTATTAGTGTTATTTTGAACATGCTGTTTCACAGGATAATATATTAGATATTGTACACTAATTATACCAAACCACTAGTAGTTCTAAAGAATACTAGAGTGCAGACAGTAAATCCATGAAACATTAACACTTAATAGTGCAATTATAGTTTATGATAATTTGTATTTCATGGATAGAATAGTGTTTGCACTCTATTTGGCTTTTTTTGGGTTTACAGGTTTTCTTCAATTTATTGATAGCTTTCGTTATTTAATTAAGGCATAAAATAAAACTTTAAGATATAACTTCTATTTTATCTTTCATGACGAAAGATTGTATTCATCCAAGAAACACTGCCAAATAAACTATAACTGAAACTTTGGTAAATACATAGAGTAAGTTATTCTGCATCCTCCGGTCTGCCACATTGACAATAACACTAGTATAACAATGATATTCAAGTTAAATATTCTCCCATGCTACGCTATTAGTTTATTTGCACTTCAACTGAGTAATTACTCAAAAGAGCACTAAATACATGAAACACCATTTCCCATTCTTTCAAAGTGCTATTTAGTGCCAGTAACCAAAGTCACCAAAATCATGCAACATAACTATCATTAATAATTATTAGTACTAACTGGTGTTGTTTCGTTGTTTTCAATAGCACTAACAGACCTTTCTAATGAAGGAGCTAATCATATGCAAATGCCCAGCAAGCATTGTGCTGACTTGTGGTATTTTTATTTTATTTTAACAAAACACAAGCACCATGAGTTAGTGTCGTGCATTAGCAAATGATTTGCTGCCTTGTTATTAAAGTGTATTAGTGCTATTTAGTACCTTGTAATAATAAATCTTGATTTTCCACACCATATATGGCTTAAAAAGTACTATTATTAGTGACAGTACAATGTTGCATGATTTCAGTGTTCATAGTTAATTATAATAATAATTTTAGGAGCAGTTTTGTTTGTGTATAATGTACTGTATCTATTAATGGTAAGACAAGCAATCGCTATTTTTGTAAAATATGTTCACTATCTTTTATTAAAAAAACTTTGACACAGTTTTGTCAATTGTCTTGAATGTGTATGTTTGATGATTTCAAGAGATGGCATTTTCTTTCTTTCTTTATCTATTTGTTTATTTATTTATTATAACATTGAAACAGGAAGACATGTCTCCTAGGAGTTCTATATTTGTTAGCACACATTTTCTTTTTATTTCAATTCCTTTTTTTCTTGATTTATTATATAGTCTACTTTCTCGCACAATTTCTGGGGCGTCGCTGTGCGCAACACATTTCGAAAGCCATTTGAATGCTATGTACTATTAAAGTTACAATTAGGTTAAAAAAAAATACAAAGAATTCTATTTGTTTTCACAAGAAATTTAGCGTGTTTTAATCTTTTAGCAATATCATAAGCCTTTATAGCTGGAGAGAATATGTGTTATTAAACGCTTACTAGTACATAGCAGCTCTGGATGAGGTTTGCAGAGTTGATTAATAAATTGAATATGAAACAAATTGCTTTATTAAAAGGAACAACTTCACAGGTGAAGAATAAAGTTTGAGGTTTGTGTGAGTAGAGTAGAAATCGCCTGACTGCGTTCGCGTGTGATTGCACTCGTGCGGAGCAAAAACCTTAAAAGGAAAACCCCTAGAAAACTATTAAAATTGTACACATTTTTTAAAGACAATTTGTTCAAATTTCGTGTTTTAAGACACAAAATCGTTGTCGAAGTGATGGCATATTGGTTATGAGGTTTATTTAGCGGTCTTTACAAACAATGCCGGTAAATAGTAAGTGTGGAAATGGTCGCCAAATTGACGTGACGGCACGAGTTTTCGTCTGAACGAACAGGTGTACCATCCGCCATGGATTGAACTGAACATTTTAGAAGCTCAATCATGATTGGCTGATCATCCCCATTATAAATAAAATAACCAATACGAATGTTCTATATATATACGTTTGGAAGCATTTAGTAGTTTTGAATGAACTAGAAGTTTAACAATGGCTGACGAAGGTGGAAAGACTCAAGTTCTCGTTTACAAAGATTCGTTTCACTCATGCCACGTGTTGGAAACTCTAAGAAGTTTGTACCAAAGAAAGAAAATGTGTGATGTGGTTGTCGTAGTGGACAAGGAAGAGATTTTTTCTCACCGTCTCGTCTTAGCAGCAAATAGTTCGTACTTTTTTTCGATGTTTACAAGTGGAATGAGCGAGACAAACCAAACTCGTGTCACTTTGAAAGAAGTCGATCCACAAGCAGTTAAACAATTGGTAGAGTTTTGCTACACTTCGACTATTGAAATCACGGAGGAAAGCGTCCAAAATTTATTTTCTGTGGCGAACTTACTTCAGTTTACAACTATTATTGAAACTTGTTGTGGCTTTCTGAAAAACCAGCTCCATCCGTCAAACTGCCTGGGAATCGGAAACTTCGCCGACCATCATGACTGCACAAAACTTAAACTAGCAGCACTAAACTACGCTGAAAAACGCTTTCTCGAAGTAGCAAAAACTGACGAATTCCTTCTTGCTACGTATGATCAAATTTCTACTATGCTAAAAAGTGACTCGTTGAATGTTGTTAGTGAAAAAGACGTTTTTGATGCAGTTCTCTTGTGGACAAGACATGATTTAGAGACAAGAAAAATATATTTACCAGAACTCCTAAAATATATAAGATTACCTCTTTTGCCACCTAAAATCTTAGGTAAGTTGAAAATGAGTAATATACTTCGTAAATGCTTATCATTAGATATTGCGCCGGATTTCTCAATCTGCAAATATGATACTACACTTTGATAGCGAACATGAAAGTAAATGGTTGCAAATGAGACAAATAGGTTTTTCAATCCCATTTGTCATACATATTGATACCAATGTTTTTGAAAATTGCAAATTCTTATTATTGTGGAATTTACATCTGCATGATTTCACAATTATTGGTAATAACAAAAGTTAAAATGGGAGATATTGACCTCTCATTTAAAATTTCATTATTTCAATCTTTAGTTTTTTTCGAACTTTGATTTTGGGATCTTCAAAGGTATAAAGAATATGAATTATAGAAATGAAATTAAAATTTGTAATCTGCATAAAAATGATAAAAAAAAACATTTGAAAATGTGTAAAAGGTGGTTGATATTGGCCATTGAGGCCATGCTTGACACACACACAAAGTAATGTACGAGTCAAATCCAAAGGTGCCCATCCCCCCCCGGGCAAACCCCCGGGCATTTGACTTTTTGAAAAAAAATGGGTCAAATTCCCCACCATCTGGGCAAACTGAACAGTCAAATGCCCCACTATTGAAAACAACAGAATGGTCAAATGCCCGCCCCTCGAGCTCGAGTCAGTAATAAGCTCAAATTTTACTTAAAGTAGAAAAGAAAATACTTAAACTTCCTTCTACCACATGACGTCTCATGAACATGGCGGACAAAACTTGTAAATCTAATATGAAGGGAAATTTCAAAAAACGTTGAAGAAGAGAATGGTTATTGGCAATTTTTGATTGGTGATTGCACGACCGAAAGATGGATCTCGATATAATTCACAAATCTATTTTAAGAACTTAAAGAACTTGGATTTTCTTTGCACTTTTCGACTCTAAAACACAAAGACAAGCATTTATACTTCGTCAATTTAATTTCACTTGTGAAAGAACAGTTCCCAGAGCTCCTTTGCAATCGCTGTTCTTCAATCGCCAATATCTTTCTGACGTTTTTTGAAATAGGTGTATAACAAGGAAAAACTATCTATCAATTCTTTGCTTTTCGTTCCCGTTCCCGTGTGACTTTTGCCTGATCATGGGCTACCTGTGGTTAGGACTCCAATGCTTTCTGGGTATTTTTAAAGATGGCCGACAACTCGTCAAATGCCCGCCCGTTCAGGTAGCTAATCGGCGTCAAATTCCCCACTATACGAACTCAAGTCTTGTCAAATGCCCGGGGTTTGCCCGGGGGGGGGATGGGCACCTTTGGATTTGACTCGTACATAATCTTTACTTCCAAATTTTACTTCCAAATTTTCGAAAACGAAAATATTTTATTTCATGCTCCAAGTGATTTACACTAAACATTTAATTATTAATTACATACAAATGTTTAAGTTATTTATGACTTGAGATATGAATTGAAGTTAATGAGTTACTAGCTCTTAATAATACTATATAAAAACAAGCTATAGAATACTTCGATTGCACTAAGAAAATAGTTTATAATTAATGATTCTAAAAAGGCAAACAGGATTGAAAATGACAACTTTAAATACATATATATATAAAGTCAAAAAGGGTTATTTCTTATCTAACAAAATCCACATATTTTAAAATTTAGATTATAAATTCATGAGTACCAACCACCAATTTTTATCTAGCACACTACAAAGTTTACAAAATGCAAATTAATTTTGAGTTCAATGATCACATAAATATGAAAATGTTTTTTATTCTATATAATTCTATAACATGCTATCAAGGCTGAAGTTGACTAATGAAAAGGTCTAACTATATTAAACAGCCCTATATATCATTAATTTCCAGTGGACTGCATTGAAAGTGATGACCTCATCCAAGAAAATGACTCGTGTATGCGTATCATTAGTGAGGCAAAGAACTTCCATCTTCTACCAGAGAGACGGGACAAGATGCAAATCGTGTCTGTACCAAGACAAATGGATCATGGTGCCATGATGTATGTTATAGGTGGTGAAATCAGTAATCAAGTTTTTAATACAGTACAGAAATTTAACTTTGAGACAGAGAAGTGGGAAAATCTTCAACCTATGCACCAGCGACGAGATGGTTTGGGTGCGACTTGTCATGCTGGTGTCATATATGCAGCAGGAGGTAAGCATGTTAACGTTCATAATTTGTACAACAATGTTATTTGTGTCCATTGTTTGTTCTCCTTTTGGGATGTTGTCCTCTTTGAAATACCACAGCACATTCTTATAGAGTGCATGGGGGAGGCTGGTTGGGCACTAATGTACATGGGTTCAATTTGTTGTAATTAAGAAAGAATAATCATAAATGCCGAGATCGATCTGAGGTGTGATTTTTGGCAGATGTAAAAACTGGCAAAGTATTGACTTCTAAACGTTTTTTCTGAGAAAAAATGATAAGAATAGAATTGAACTTTTTTTTTCAAAAATATATACCATATGATTTGCTACCTAAGTAACTGTCTATATTTTTCTCTTAGGTTGTGATGGTGATGTAGCACTCAGTTCTATGGAATGTTTCGATCCTGCAGTAAATAAATGGACATTTGTACAACCAATGGCTTGTGGTCGCCATGCCTTCAGTCTAGTAGAATTAGATGGATGGTTATACGCAGCAGGAGGGAGTGATTACTCAGGTTCAGAGTATAGTAGCGTTGAGCGCTATGACCCTATTAGGTATGTGATTATCAGCCAACTGATAATGTAAATGATGTTGCTGAAAAAGTTATGATAATCCAGAAGTGAGTTGTCTGAAGAAATGACAATAACAAGTTTTTGCAGTGGTAGATGATGCAACATATTTCGTTGAAAAAAGGGAAATGAATCAACAAACAATGTTACAGTGCAGACACTCCAAACGGGACCACTTTAGATGAATTGATAATCAACCAATCATATTGCAGCTTTCAGTTCAAGAATGTTATGAGTGTGAGAACACTATAATTTGATCAATCTCTATTGGTTTAAATGTTTTTTGTTTGGACGGTTTTGTGGTCCCGATTAGAGTGTCCGCATTCTTTGCAGTCATTGGAGTGTCAATTGTAGCTTAAGCTTTAACAAAAATTTTAAAGATATATAATACAACATTGTTTGTTTCCCTAGGGATATGTGGAGCTCAATGACGTCAATGACCAACATGCGTGAAGGTCTCTCCGTGGTTACCATTGATGGTGCACTATACGCAATGGGCGGAGACAGTGGCATGACTATAATCAACTCCATGGAACGTTATGATCCAAGAATTGGTCAGTGGAGTGCTTGTATACCTATGGGTTACAGACGACGATACTTTGGTGCTGCAGTACTTAAAAACAAGATCATGGTAGTAGGTGGTAGTGACAATGATGAGGATCATAACTCTGTGGAATGTTATGACCCAAGAATGAATAGATGGATGGCATTGCCGTCATTGGTAAACCGTAGAGAAAGCCCAGGCGCTATAGTTGTTGATGATAAGCTACTTGCAATAGGAGGAGCTTTCATGAATGTTGAAATGGACTCTGTTGAGTGTTATGATCCTTTAAGTAATAAATGGGAAATATACCACTCTCTCCCTTGTCCTCTGGAGGGAATGGGTGTAGTGGTAGTATAACAGCATTACAGCATCAAGCAGTTAAATGAGGAATATAATTTTAATAAGTAGTTGAACAAACAAACAACTTTTCAAGTCTCGAATGGGCATTGCTATATGTCCATAGAGTATTCAAGTGATGACGTCATTAAATAATATATTCACTAGATCATATTTTTGGTTCTCGATTTTAATAGGCAATCAAAAAAGATGTTCATACAGCAAATTTGACCGGAATTCGTCAAATATTAGCTGAGATAAAGCCACTTGAATAATTTCGCCATACAAATCACTGTATTTTCGGTAACCTGTAGTCCCTCCTTCTTCGGTTCCAGGCTTTTGAAACAGAGCTTAACATACAGTGATTTGTAAGGGGAAATTATTATATCTAATATAATTATATATATCTTGCAACATTTGTGTCCAAAAAAATATATCAGTCATCCACAAAACAGCCCCCTCCCAATCAAATATCAAATGGTTTGCCCTTAGCAAAAAACAATTGTGCAAAGGATTACAGAATTCAAGAGGTGAATAGACCTTTTTAATAAGTCCCGAGGTGTTGTGTTTTCCGCACTTGACGTCAAATTTATTCTTTTCAATTCCTTTCATATTATACAAATTTCAAAAGAATAAATTTGACGTCAAGCGCGGAAAACACAACTTTTCGGGACTTATTAAAAGGGTCTATAGAGCACAATGAGTCTTCATGACCCAATTATCAAGTAAATCTATATTTTTTTGCCTTAAGAAACATTTTGTAGATGTAAAGAGGGCCAATATATATACACCTCTATAAACAATAGCAGAATTGATAAAGCAAGTTTTATATTTTAAATACAAACAAAAACAAGAAATTTTATGTCATATTTTAGTCCTCACAGTAATTTGGAAGTAAAATGTTATCAAACTTTGATGTTATATTTAAAACTTGTTTAATGATAAATCTTCAATAAACTAGACAAACAAAGTATTTCAGTGTGTACATTTTGACAGAATGTGATTTCGTCACTAATGCCTTAATTAGTTAGTCAATGTTAGTCAACGTCACTACAACAAAACTTCACAAAACACAGTCACAGCAATATTATCTCTTGTTTGGGAAAAAAGAGTCTGGCGTGATTCACCAAACACAATGAACACCACAGCTTTAAAATTTACCAGGCACTGTAGCTTAGGAAATGCAAACATGGCACACCGATGTCATTTACACCACCACAACACCATACTTTTATTTAATTTTTTTAATGTAACACTGCAAAAACAATCTTCAATGCCACAATCCCACATGTCTTTCTTCAATAGCATGTGATTATTCCCTTGTATTTGGTGCAATATACAATGATGTGGTAAGGTAAAGAATGTGTGTATCAAGAAACAGTACAAATATCAGGTTTTGTCTCTACTCTCACTCACTTAAGGCCTGGACAAAAGGCTTCAACATTTGCTTCAACAATCCATTCAATTTTGTTGAATAGCAATGTTTAAATGCTTTTAAACTCTCCGCTTTTCAACATCGATTCAACACGTTTCAACAATGTTGAAAGAGTTTAAAAGTGTTTAACCATTGCCATTCAACAAAATCGAACGGATGTTGAAGCAAATGTTGAAACGGTTTGCCTGGGCCTTTAGCTGCACAACAAAAGAGGCTATGGCTGTGCAATAAATGAACATGACACAGGTAAACTTGTTATGATCAGATTAATAAGAAAGAGCAACAAAAAAGCCTGAATATTCCTCTATCAGTCTGTCTCTCACACTTTGCCAGACAATGCCTCAAAAAATGTTTGTTGTTTTCCTTACTTTTCACTAAAGATGCAAATTTGAAGTAAAATAGCAGAACAGTGCTCAGTCTTTACCAATGCAAGGATAATTCACCTTTCCGGAATTCATGAGGGGACTGGGGCCGAGTGAAAAAAATGATCCCCATCACAAAATAAAACATACAAACATTAGTATTATTACCGAGTTTGAGCATTATAAGCTTCTAAAAGTTGCAAAAATAAGAGAGCCTGTATGGGGTTTAAGGACAGTGTCCCCAAAAACCATATATTCTCTCTTATTTTTATGATTTATTCAAAGCCCATAAATCAGTTAGTATTTGCCCAATCATTTTAAAACTTGATAAACTTAATACATTTAGTGTGGTCTTTCATGTGATGGGGTTTGTTTCTTAATTAGATTAATATTACTACACTCATTCCCAGTCTCCTCATGAATTCCGGAAAGGCGAATAAGCCTTATAATCAGAAAATCTTAATTTCAAAATCTAATATATATTGTACATCTCTCTCTTAATTTTATGCATGCTTTCTTTGTTTGTATTCTAAAAATTCTGAACGGTAACAATAATTTTCAATATTTTCATGTTATAATACTTGTAAAAAAAAATACATAATTTTGTACAAAAAAATCATGTGTATCTTATTGTCTAGTATTAAAGTATAAGTCCTTTCATACCATTGTATTACTATCTAGCTCTTCTTGACCTAGTTCTTGAAGGACCTGCTTGACTTGTTGAGGGAGTTCCTTGGTTTGAAGAAGCAGTATTTGTTCTACTGTTATCTAAAATACAAACAAATGTCAATAATTTCATTTACTAGGAGAGTTTGATTCTTTAATTCAATTCATGTCAGACTTCTCCATGCCACTAGACGATGTAACAAAACTTGCTCATGGCTAGCCTCAGTGGATGGCATATACTTACTAGCCTGCATAGCAAGCGTTTCTTTTGGGGGGAACGGGAGAAAGTTGTTTTTTGGTTGTTTGGGATAGCTGTGTTACAGATATGGCCGCGCGAAACCTAAGACGAGTACAAAACATCAAGTTAGGGGGAGGAGGAGGCTATCAGGTCTTTTCGCTTCTAAAATTTTTCGCTTCTGCCCCCTAAGGTCCGTTCGCTTCTAACAACAGGTCCGTTCGCTTCTATGTTACTATTATAATAGAATATGTTATATAAATAGGAGTAAACTGTTTTTTTAATTTTATAGAAGTAATATTTATATAAACAGACAAAGTCTGAAGTAATATTACTTTAGATATTAAAAAAAGGTTGATAATTCAAAACGATTTGATCCGATCTTCATTCAGTCTCCCTGGCAGCCGTTTTTAGTATCGTCTTCAAATTTTAATTCCAACAGAATCAATTGCTAGAATAACTAATAAGTGCTAAACTGTTTAAATATTTTTAGTTGGTAGTTTTTGATTAAAATCACTAGTTGTCTAACTACTCTTCTGTGCTACCGATTTAACTTTAAAACAAGCATAATAAAGTACATAGGACTCGTTAGAATCCATTAGACTGCTGTCGGAAAAATCCAGAAACGAACGGACCGGAAGCGAAAAGACTTAAGAAGCGAACGGATGGAAGCGAAAAGACTTGGAAGAGAAAAGACATGTATTCAGGGGGAGAGGAGGGAAGGAAACACTTGCAAACAAAGCCCTGGTTTTTGAAAAACTGCGTTCGTCCACGAACGCACCAATTAAAATGCTGCGTTTCGGTACTTATAACAGCAGATTGACAGTGAGGTATGCCAGAGCACTTAAAGAGAGCATTAATATTGTGTTCATTCAATAACACACAATAAATGGTGTCGCCTTCGTTTAGTGAAATCAATTTTGAAGAAGTTTTAACAGACATTACATCACAATTAAGAATAGTTCTCAAGCTAGAACAGAAAGACGCATTGAAACAACTTGTTTTCGGGGGAGATCTGTTCGCCGTCCTGTCAACAGGCTTTGGAAAGAGCTTGATCTTTCAAATCTTTAATAGTACTCACGCTGGAAAGACTTAGCAAAGAAAAGTGCTGCATTTTAATAAAAGAGGCAGATCACTTTGGAATCAAGGCTCAATTGAAAGCAGAAAGTGAGATAAGCAAGGAAGGACTTGCAGCGGTTCTGCTTCTATTTGGTTCGGCCGTGGGAATTTTGAGCGATAACTTTCTAAAGCTTTCGCCGTTACTTGAAAGCTGTGCCCAAATCACACACCATAGAAACAAACTCAATGAACTATAGCTATTCTTTGTAAATACTATTCTATTTGGTTCAGCCGAGGGAGTTTTGAGCATAGTTAACTTTCTATCTTGTCTTTTAAGACAGCGAAAGCTTTCGCCGTTCCTTGCCATAATTATGGACGAATCACACACTATAGAAACAAACTCAATGAACTATCTGTTTATTATTTAGCTATTCTTTGTATTAAATACTATCAACTGTTTATTAAAGATGAGAATGTTATCTACAATTTGCATTGGATTCGAAATTTTCTATTTTTAACGGCTATAAATAAGAGTATCCGATATCTGTTTGGTTTTTAAAACTGTTGATAGACGAGTGCCGAGCAAACGAAACAGCGGCGCCCAGCTGTGAAAGGTCATAGGGGCGTTTTTCAGAATCCCGGAGTTTGTTTGCAAGCGTTTCCTCAGCTCTCCTCCCCTCCCCCTCCCTCTTTTTTTTTGTACTCGTATTAGGTTTCGCGCAGCCATATCGGTAACACAGCTATCCCAAAACAACCAAAAAAGCAACTTTCTCCCGTTCCCCCAAAAAGAAATGCTTGCTACGCAGGCTATATACTTACATTTATGTAATGTTTACAACATGAGTGGCCATATTTTATTGGCAGATACAATCACAAGCCGAAGGAGAAGATGTGAATGTGGTAAATGACTTAAAAAACGTCTAGGCTCGCTCTTTCATATTTTACCAAAATTTTCAAGATAAAGTTAAATCTTGCCAAATTTAGATATACACCACTGGTGGTTGTATGAAGATTTACAACACTCTTCACAGACGTGATTTGTTTTTGTAAAATTCTCATTACCGGTAATTATTTTTAAATCTACTTAAATGTGCAAAATTCATAAGTTCACTACTGACATGACAAATATTTTTATAAAGAAATCAAGAGTATGCTTACTTGTTCGTGGTATGTTTGGTACTTCATGTGTCCACTGAGCACCACAATTCCCATTTGGACAGGTTCTCTGCGCCCTGGACAATAAAAACAAATAAAATATGACAATGCTATGAATGATGGATTTACAGCACATCTTTTTTCACATTTTTTCATGTTATTATTATTATTATTTAGATTAAAAAGAACTAAATCCAGTTGGAACTATTCAAATACGAATCAAATCATAAAAGTTTAATTTATACGTTTCTAATTAAAAAATTGAAATTTTACAACAGGTATATCAAGTGAACATGGTCTTTCAGTAAATTAAGTATAACACTTAGTTCAATATAATTTCAATCGAGATGGAAAATAGCAAGTAAACTATTATAGGCTGCATCTGTGTTTGATATAAATGATAAACAATAGAATACAATAGCTGTTATTACAGTTATATGCAAATGATTTTGAACAATGGGTTGAAGTCGAGGCTTTCGGGCGAAAACAATAGGTTTGCCCAAAAGCCTTGATTTGAATCCATTGTTTGAAATCATTTGCATATAACTGTAACAACAGCTATTTGTAACACAGTAAAAAATGGTAACTTAACTTTACTGATGTTTCGAGACATAGCCCTGCTTTTTATTCTGACAAAGGAGAATTGTATTCTATTGCTTAATGTTTACATAACATACCTTCCTGCAAAATACTTGGCAGCACAGTGTTTGTGTAGTTTCTCCTGACAATGTTGGCACATTTGGCTCTACAAAAACAACAACAGTAGACTTATGAATACCAACATAACCCACACAAAACCTCAGTCTGATAATAATTAGCTCAATGTATGAAACTGACCTGTATAGCAATACGAGTACACATCAAACACATACTGATGTCATCTTTATACTCTCTCTTTAAATACTGCTCTATGTCAATCATGGTTCTTCCACCAAGATAGTATATACCTGAGGACTAACAATAGAAAGTTTGGTTCAGATAGTTACACATACAAACCTCAAAATAATTCCTTCTTTGAGCTAAAAAATAATTGAAATTCAGTTGAGTGAAAATTTGGCTGAGAAACATTGAGAATTATGGATGAGGTTCGAGAGGAGCTCTCCTCTTGCTTCATTTACCCAATGTTACTCTCCAGTTTCACCATCATCACGTCTTCAGTTCCAGAAAGAATAGAGGGGAAACAAAAAAATATTGAGGCTTGACTGTTCAAAAGGGGATGACTATAGTTACAAAAACCACCCCCTTGAATCCATGCTTTGTTTCGTTGTTCTTTTTGTATCCATGGACTGTTTTGTTTTTGCATTTTTTTTTGGCCAACATGATCTAAAAAATCTTGCATTTAAACCTATTTGACAGCCACATAATTCATTTTGTTTCTTAATAGATTTTGGTTGACTTATCTCAAAAAGCTATAACATGATCTTAAAAATCTTGCATTTAAACCTATTTGACAGCCACATAATTCATTTTGTTTCTTAATAGATTTTAGTTGACTTATCTCAAAAAGCTATTCCATACCTCAGTTAACCATTTATCATCCACCAATCGTTTCAGTAACTTCTCTGCATATGTACATGTCATTTTCTTTTCAAGCGCTGAAGCTAAATTCACAAGATCCAGAGATGAAACACTTCCATCATCTGAGTTGATAACCAATTCAATCTAAAAAAGAAACAGGAAAATTGTTGGTATTTCAAATGCACACGCACCAGGGCTCAACATAGGAAAATAATTGTCTTGCAACTTCCAGATAAAGAAACTGTCAAAGATGATTTCCAGGAATTTTTGACTGCAATTTCATTGTCCATTTGGCAGTGCTAATGCACCTATCAATGTCTTGCTCCAACAGGGGGAGAGTGGGCATACCCAGGGGCTATTGACATTTTTCATATCTCTTTGTCAATAGCCTGTATCCTGGGGACGTCAAATTCATATACTTACTCATATATTTACTGTTGTGGATGCAGAAATTATTGTATTGTATTGTATTGTCAAAAAACATTGAGCAGCCCCAGGTACAGGCAAAGTTTATGTTCAATAGCCTGACTTTACCCGCACTCCCCCTGTTGGGACAAAACATTGATAGGTGCATAATTATTATTGCCTGTCAACCTTAAATTTTTCCTGTCATTTGGTCATTGGCATTAGGTATTTTGAGCCCTGTATACCCTTCAAACTGTTCAAAAACTATGAAAAATGATATGATTATGTTAATTTCCTTTACAATGTATATTTCATTTTGTAGTAAGATTGATAACGACAAGATTTATATATTTTTTTGACGTTTCAACCCAAAATGTATATTTCGATGTATATAATATATATACATAACGTTTATAATTACGGTATTTGCTTAGTTACTTCATTCTGAGGATTACAGTCAAACTGTTGAAACATGTCAGTGAAACTAAGAGATAATCATTTTTTTCAAATTCAATGTATATTTTACTTTTGTTATATATTTCCAACTGTTTTCTAGGAATCACTGACCCATTTATTGTTGACAAAATCCATATTTATTCATGCTTTTTAGTGTGCGTTGCAGCCAATAGATTATTAGTGCTGGCTAACTATAACTATATATGTAACAGCTGCAAGTAGGACTGATCAACTTACTGCTTTTTTGAAAAATGCAATATCATTTGGTGTGTAGTCTGTAGCCATTTTGGAGTGTTCATCTTCTGTAGTATTAATCTGTGAAGATGGCAAATGATTAGATACATGTGAGATGATTGGCAGCTGCCAGTCACTGGCTCCATAAGTACATGCTGTTTTGCAACAAATCCGAAAACTAATAGCAATAATGATCAAAATATTAAGGACATTATTATCAGTTTTAACTATAATATTAATGACAACAATTATTCGGAGCGATTGCAGAATACCCCACCACGCAAAACGCTTCATTTTTAGCCAGCGGCTACGGCTACAGGTCAGGACTCATTGGTCAAAAAGTATGTATCGGTCACCCTGTGTCTTAATAGAACGAAGTATGTATATCTAACCCACTGGCTACAGGTAGAGACGTAAAAGTGGTGGGGTATTCTGCAGTTTAGCCAAATATTCTAAAAAAATATACATCGTAATAATTCTAATAATTTTGAAATTTAACAAGTTATTGTTTATATATTCTATATATTTTTATCACACTTACTAAAGCATAGCACTTGATGCCCTCATTTTCAGATACTCCTTGCCTGATTTCCAGAAATAAAGGCTGTATCATTTTATTGACTTTTGAGAGAAAAGGTTGGAACTGATCGTCTGAATAGTCATCTGCAAAGGAAATAATTTCAAAATGTCAAACTACAATGCAAGCCAAACTGAGAAAAGTTCAGTATTTGATATTTTAAAAACGACAAAGAATCGTATCCAGTTCATCCATTACCATCATAAGCTTCGCAGGACTGTTGATAGACTCTTTTTACTTCTTTCTCGGACAAAAACTGTCTTGACATTAAGGTTCTTAGGAACAATCTATGTGAGTTTTTTATCGACATTTTGAAGTTCTTCACGTGAAGTTGACAACATGAACTACGGGGCCATGGCGGGAAAATATGAACGCAGTGGCTTCTGGGAAAGATATGCCACAGGGAGCCCACGGAAAGAAACTCACTGTTGAGCAATTTTTCCATTACATATCCGGTATTAATATAGTCCAGTCAATCTACGAAAATATTGACCCCAACATGCCACTAATTGCAACAGAAGGTTTCTCAACGGTTTTCGACTAAGAATTATATGCCTTACAACATATAAAAAGTCCCAAAAAGTCCCAAAAGGGGAAGACGGCAAAAACGAGGTTTTTTTGTGACTACTTTGACGGCAATTTGAGCACAACATGGAAACGAGGCTACAACTAAAACACGAGATTATGCAAACTTTAAAGTCAATAAAAAGCCAATTAAACCGAACATTTTAAATTAAAATCAATCTAATTTCTAGTAAATATCATTTGTTAAAGTTCTTATGCATTTTTCAAAACTTTTAGAAGAACGTTTTAGACAATATCATATTTATTATATTGAAGTATGATCACTACAGAATATGACATTTTAATTTACGTTTAATCATTATTACCTTGCTTTATTATAGTATAAATTATTTTCATTCAATTGTATTTGGAAGTATATTGTAGCGAATAAATGAACAGATACATAGACAGAGAAATAAATAATAAATGAATGAATAAAATAGATTATGCAAAACTGCCATGTCTAAGAGCGTGTAAAGGCCCGTTTATACTAGAGGGTCCTGAAGGGGGGTATCCAATCCCAATTCCCAATCAATTTTTTATCAAAATCCCAATTACCACAGGAAGCCCAAACATTAACCACAGGAAGCCCAAATTGAATACTAACCTCAGGAAGCCCAAGATAGTTCGATTTTCTCTTCTAGTCTACTAAAACGACGTAAAATGTTGCAAATTACTCAATTTAAAACATTATTTTAGCATCTAAAGAGAAAACGAATGGACAAGAAATAGCCAAATCCTATGGACAAATCCCAATCCCAATGGACAAATCCCAATCCCAATGGGCAAATCCCAATTCCCAGCCTCGAAAAAAGGCAAATCCCAATTCCCAATTTACCCCTTCAGGACCCTCGATAAGGATTTATCCAGTGGATAGCACTATTCAGGCTTCGTACAACCGGCCCCTGGATAATCAAAGGATATCAAAATGAACGAAAATAAAGAAATCAACAAATGAAAATAAGTAATAACAAATAAATAGCACTTCTATCTTGACAAAGAGTTTTCCGGCTTGCACTATAACGAGATACAAAGATACAAAATGTCAAACAGAACATCAAGACATTGCAAATGCCTGAATGCCGTGACATTGACATAGATCGTATTTCAGCTTTGAAATCTGATATGCTTGTATCTTTGCGGTATCTTTGTATCTCGTTATAGTGCAAGCCATTAAGTAAAAGCAATTGATTTGATAAAAACTGCATAGGATTAGATATTTGGAGAGACTCTAAAGTATGAGAATGAATTGATGGCGAATCCGCGTTATTTCTAGACAGTGAATGAAATGAACAAGTTAAGGCCCGTTTACACTAGCAATTGTGTCGCGCGACAAGAGCTGCGATTTTGATGGCGATATCCATCGCAGATTTGTCAACGCTTCTTTGAACATGCTCTAAATTTAATGCAATTTGCTGCGACTTTCTGTCTCCTAAATTCGAGCGTATTCGAAATTGCAGCGACAAAGCTGCGATAAAATCGCCGTTGACATCGCAGCTCTTGTCGCGCGACAAAATTGCTAGTATGAGGGTCCTGAAGGGGTAAATTGGGAATTGGGATTTGCCTTTTTTCGAGGCTGGGAATTGGGATTTGCCCATTGGGATTGGGATTTGTCCATTGGGATTGGGATTTGTCCATAGGATTTGGCTATTTCTTGTCCATTCGTTTTCTCTTTAGATGCTAAAATAATGTTTTAAATTGAGTAATTTGCAACATTTTACGTCGTTTTAGTAGACTAGAAGAGAAAATCGAACTATCTTGGGCTTCCTGAGGTTAGTATTCAATTTGGGCTTCCTGTGGTTAATGTTTGGGCTTCCTGTGGTTAATGTTTGGGCTTCCTGTGGTAATTGGGATTTTGATAAAAAATTGATTGGGAATTGGGATTGGATACCCCCCTTCAGGACCCTCCTTATCCAGCGAATAAAATCTATAAAAAAAAACCCGCTATGCAGTGGATAACTTTTATCCGCGGATAACTTTATCCACCCTTCATACAAACGGCCCCAGAGCTGTAATCAGTCAGAGTAACTAACCGTAAAAACCAGACGTGAGGGAAATTTTTATACAATAATTAAACACTTATCCTCGCCAACCTTGCAGAACATCTTTGACGCTGTCTACTTGCGCTGTCATCCTTGAAAAAATAGGCAGTCTAAGACTGCATGAGGCTACTGCTTGAAACAGATAATATATAAACTGAACAATGTGCAAAAATAATGTTCGATCTGAAGAAGAGATAGAAATGAATCGGCAGGAAGTCTAAGTGGCTGTTTATATGAAGGCGAGTTGTCCCTGCTAAGCGGGATAACTCTATTGTTTTGAGTCCACTGGGCATGGAATACAAAACAAAAGAGTTATCCCGGCTGAATCCCATACCATCATAATTTTTGATAAAAATAGCGGCATTTTTTCAAAACATGAATTTATAACACGCGGCTAAAAAGCCATTTCGTAGCTGGATACGAATAGCCAATAGGAAACGACCAAAAATCTGAACGTTTCATCATTTCATTCACCGAGCTGGAGTTGAACCTCGTGCTGAAAAATAAATTTGTTTTACTTCTCAAACTACTGGTTTATTAACTAATGATGCCAAAGAAAAAATCATTTGTACATTAGAGTATCGTAAGTAGTGCTAATCAGTGAGAAGACTATGGAACAATTCGAACTGGTCTATTAGTTTTGAAGAAAGAAGGATCGACAAAACTACACAACAAAGCAAGCTAGATATAGACGTAGCTATAAACGGCTTTAATATTGACGATTTCTTCATAAAAGATTGCCATAGGTAAGTAATAATTGTTTTACAAAGCGATAAAATTACTGTCATGAAATGTCATAAAGATTTCAATGGTAAAATATTATAACTGAGTCGTGTTTGAATGAAAAACACTCGCCTAAAAGTTGGCTAACAGTTTGACTTTTTCTTTTCTTCTAAGATGAACCAGGATTCACACTGGCATGAAGGTTAATGGAAATATTTACAGGAGAGTTATTAAAATTAGCCTCTGTAAATAAACCGCTTACTGCTCCAGCTAAAAAGCCAGATGAATCAAATCTCGGCACGGCTTGGGCTTGTGGCTGAGCTGGAGTTTGCATCTGACCTGTAGACACTTGCATCGTTGAACTACAAGAAGGACTGTTGTACCCAGACAACTTATTTGACATCTGACGTTGTTTTTCTAAAGGGTTGTGGCTATAGCTTGTGATGGACTCTGCATTTGCGTGTCCCGTTAGCTCTGAAATCTCTACTGGATGAAATTCCTCTCTTAAAAGTTGGATTGCCGTCTTTCGTCCGCTTGAGTTAGTGAAGTTTCCTTGCAAGCCAGCTTTCTCAGCAATTTGCTTCATCATTTTAGACAGTGTATTTACACCAATTGGACTGGATTTATACCATGTGTTGGTCGTAACACGGTCTATTGGCGTCAAATAGAAGTTGTTTGGGACATCTTCTCCTTTTGGCCGATGGGTTACGTACTCTACGAAGGCTCTGTACGGGTCTCTTTCACTGCCGTCTGTTTTCCATATCTTATTATTGTATTTCCTGGCTCGCTTCGCCTTCATTTCGTTGCCTTGGCGGTTCTTCGTTTGTCGCTCAACATATTCAATAAACTGGTCGTGGACGACAAAATCTACAGGTTCTGCTGCATTGGGTTTGCTTCCCAAACCTTTCTTCTTCAGGTCTTTTTTCTTTAAAGAAAGAATGGTTGATACTTCTTCAAACTCGCTGCTCTTTTCAAGGTCGAAGTTGTCGACTGCTGGAGGACAAGGACGCTCTAAGAAATATCTTCTGAGCCCATTCCGGTAAGTTTGCAATGTTCCTGGCTCATATTCTTTGCCTTTGTTGTTGCTTGTTTTTTGTCTTATCTCAATGAAGAAATGCTTTAAAAGCTCAGGGGCATTCTCTTTTGATACTTCATCAAGATTGATCTCTTTGCCGTATTTTGAAGCGTACCAGGTTTTCATACGGCGTACTGCAACATTAGTGCTTTTTTTTTGTATTCTTAGCGACCATGCTGTCTTTAAAATCCTCCAGTTCATCTTCAGTGTAGGTAACTATTTCAACTTTTTGCTGGTTTCGGATTCGCCTTTGTTATCACACATATCAGTAGTTTCTTTTTCTTTTTCTGGTTCTTGTTTTTTCTCGCTACGCCGGCGCCTTGTTGACGCTAAAGTTAGTGGTTTTTCTTCAGTTTTCAAATCTTTTAGAAATTCAAATTCAAAGTTTGGTAGTTCGTAATCTTCGTCAGTTTGTTTAGGGAAAATGTAACTCATTGAGGAAAACTGCTTTTGAAACAAAAATGTTGTCAACAACAGCTCGGTTGCGCTAACCAAAAACAAGGGAAAGCAAAACAAAGCGCGGGCTTCCTGGTTTTTCATTGAATTCAGCTTTTCAGATTGCGGTCTTACTGCGGTCATATTAAAAGCAAAACACGCTTTTTAACAAAGTTAGCTATTTGCATTTATATTCTTTAGGACATTATCTTCTTTTTTGTTTGTTTTGTAGTATCATATGCTAAGAAAATCAAGCGAAAATAAGACAAAAACAAAATTTATTTGTGCGGGATATCTGATTTTTCATTGAATTCAGCTCTGATAGCGTTGAATTCTATAGAAAATTTATGTGCACCTTTCATTACGTTTTAATGTAGTGAATGTTGTTTCGGCGGCTATTCGCACCAATTTTACTACACGAAAATATTTGTCAAAAGCTCTTTCTTAGAATAAAACTCATTTAGTATTTTGAAGAGTGACAAACATACAGCAAAATGTGAGATTCTTGACCTGACATATGTTGATCTGACCTTAAAAATGCCAAAAATCGAAGGGCACTATCGGTATGTCATGACTAATGTCGGGCTAATGCCATGCTTTTGTTGTCAAAACAAATCATCCTTCTCACGGTTTTAAACGTCTCATTAAACCTAAAAAACTTCATGAATAGTACAAATACACATTAAAAATTATTTTTCTTCAGACAGATATGAAGTAGCAGCCAAAATATAAACGCTTCGATCGTTCAAAGCTGGCCACTCTTTCGAATTCTCGAAATTACAGTCACACCATGTGTCGTGACGAAATTGGTATTTTCGGGTTTCCTGTGGTGTTATGGTCTTGCTTGCTATCTTACAAGCACGACAGCAATAAGGCTACGCCTCCATATATGGAGGACAGTAGCCTCAAAAACAATATCTTTGAAGTTTGTTGAACTGCAATTTACTGAGTTGAACTTGGTTGCAGGGATCGTTATTACCTGGGAATGGGCATTGAGTTATATCGATCCATTTTTATACTTATATAGTTTGTTTTGTGTTATTGCTGATGTTGTTCCCGTTGTTGTCGAACCATGGGCTAACAGAGCCGACATATTAGCTACATAAAGGGCATAATCTGAGTTCGACTACGTATGTATGTTGTATCTTTGTATATCTCATTATAGTGCAAGCCTACGCGAAACAGCAACTGACTAGTCTCCCCCGCGTAATGCTCTACCACAAAAAGCTAAAAACGGCTGCGGAGGAGAATAATGACAAGACAATTAATAACAACTATTAATATTTAAAAAAAGATAATAAGCTTAATAAAAAGTGAATAAGTGTTCCTTGCAGTAGATGATTTTACAAAACTAGCGATGTAACACAATTCAAAGATTTAGTGTTTTTTCAAGGATGACGAAACAGCAAAGAATGTCGCATGATACTGCGCGCAATAGATCAGACAGGGTCAAAGATGTTCTGCAAGATTGGTAAAGATAACTGCATTGTTATTGTATAAAAATTTCCCTAGCGTCTGGTTTTTACGGTTAGCTACTCTGACTGATTACAGCTCTGGATAATCAAAGCATATCAAAATGAACGAAAATATAGAAATCAACAAATCAAAATAAGTAATAAAAAATAAACAGCACTTCTATCTTGACAAATATAAACTAATATAAACAAATATAAACTGCATGGGAAATGGGATTCGGACCCCCCACCCCATCCCCATGAAGTCTAAAATATTCTCTTCATCCACGCATTTCTCGGATGCGAAACAAAATCGCGCATAAGTTACCTTATTAAAAACGTTTGTGGGATCTCAATACCTCCAAGAGCAAGCCAAAGTGTTCAACAAAAGTAATGCCTCTGCGGAGGTTATCGTTAAAGCTGGATAAAACGCTCTAGTCGCAATCCTTAATGGCCAATCTGGAGAAGATATAGACAGACTGCGATACAGAAAATAATACGAGAAGCTGACAAGCAAAAAGGTCCATGTCCAGCCTCAAAGTCTAAGTACCTCCTCAGAAGCGTTGCGCTACAACAGCATGAGGGTCTGTCTGCAGATATACGGCAGTGCATGAAAGGCAACGACAGCGACCTTGACATCTATTATTGGGGACGAAAGAGAACAGGAGACCTGTATGATAGTACCCTTGATGACGGACCTTCCTCCTGCACCAGAATCTCTTCTTTCGATCGATTGTTGGATGCAACTGCCAATCAGATTGCAGTTGCCGTAGATGTACCTGCAGAAAGCACAATCTGGATTGTTCTCCTGCTTGTGGTCAATGCAAAGGGGTGAGCTGTACAAATTCTCCCAAACTTGACGAAGAGCCTGACAGTAATGATATTTAACTTAAGTTTGCAAGTTCAGAAATTTTCTCGACAGTGTATATATATATAACAGTGTCAAATTTTCTGAAGTTGTCAAGTTCAGAATTTTTTTCGATTGTGTATATATAATACAGAGTGTCAAATTTTCTGAAGTTGGCAAGTTCAGAAATTTTCTCGACCGTGTATATATATATAACAGAGTGTCAAATTTTCTGAAGTTGTCAAGTTCAGAAATTTTTTCGATTGTGTATATATTATACAGTGTCAAATTTTCTGAAGTTGGCAAGTTCAGACATTTTTTCGATCGTGTATATATATATAACAGATATCAAAATCTAGAAAATATTGCTTCTATTAGTACATATAAGTAAATTCAGAAATTTTCTGAATTTGTAACTCCCCACAGATTAACAACTTTTCAGCCAAGCTAATCCGCTGTTTCAAGGCAGTCATTGCTACGGAGCCCTGTTAGGGACACACAGGCGTGCTATGATATTTCCTAACGTGCTTACATATTTTACAAACGCGTGCAAACATTTTCTACTTTGCCGCGACTTTTTTTTTTCTCGGCGCAACTTTTTTTTTCTCGGCGCGACCTTTTTTTTTCTTGGCGCGACCTTTTTTTCTTGGCGCGACCTTTTTTTCTTGGCGCGACCCAATCTCGAACCCAGAGCCTGCGTTACTCTTGGCCAGCAGTGCCGAGCAACGTATAACTCTGGGGTACCGGGATTCTCTGCTTATTGTGATTGGCCCTTGAAAATACAATAGTCAGACCGGAAACAGACAAAGTAAACGCTTTGATTGGTCCATCATGTAAACAAATGCACATTCAAAATGTAAATTTTACGATTAATACGACGTCAACGGTTTTTAATACTAGATAGAATAATATCGTGATTTATGGAATAAATGCGAGTCGCGAAGCGACGACAAATTGTATCGCCGCGAAGCGATGATTATCGAGTCGCGAAGCAAATTAGAATTAAGGCGACTGACTACTATGGTAAATAGTAATCAGAACTTAAAGTGCTTATGAAGTCAAAAACGAGACATATTTTGTTCAATTCCAGACATCGTGAGATTTAAGATAATATATGTATAAGCCTGATCGGGCAAATGCAGGGGGAGTTATTCCACTTTAAACATCGCTGTGACCACGCCCTGGCCGGCAGGTTTCGGTCTGGGTCGAGTTACCGGAAATGACGAGTTAAGTTACTATAATTTATGCAAAGGTATTTGAAAGCGACGGATTTCGATTCCGATTCGTATTACTTTAGACAATTATGAGTACAACAACATCCCTGGTCATGTAAAACTATAAAACTATAATTTAAATAAGGTTAAAAAGCAAGTAGGTGTTAGAACCTGGTCACGTGAAAGTAATTCGTGATGTGTAATTCGTGTAATTCGTGTAAATTCGAGTAATTCGTGAAGAGGCAATCAATAATTTCCTTGTAAGCAAAGCCCATATGAAAATATTCTCCTATGAAATCGTCACGAATGTCATTCCCTGCCGCCATTTTGAATAATAACATCGATGAAATGAGCCTGCGGTAATGCGGTTGGTCATATCGTGGCTTGAGCCCGCAATAAATCTGGGAGCGGCTTAATTTGCTAAGAAAAAAAAGGTCGCGCCAAGAAAAAAAAGGTCGCGCCAAGAAAAAAAAGGTCGCGCCAAGAAAAAAAAGTCGCGCCGAGAAAAAAAAAGTCGCGCCCAGAAAAAAAAGGCGCGCCAAGAAAAAAAAGGCGCGCCAAGAAAAAAAAGGCGCGCCAAGAAAAAAAAGGCGCGCCAAGAAAAAAAAGGCGCGCCAAGAAAAATCAAAGGCCACCTATGGCGAACTCGTGGATTACTGTTAGAACATTTTGAAAGTGCTTAGTTTTTAGACCACTTTTAATGTTGACTTTGTAGGATATAATTTAAAAAATTTCTGAATATTATATGAAAATAATGAATGTTAGCATATTGAAAAGACAAGGCATTGATTTCAAACAAATAAAACTTTATTAATAATAGATTTGAAATGATGTATAACTCTTAATTGTAAGGCCTACTCGGTGGCCTAAAATCGCCGAATTAATATTAGGCGATCTAATGCGATTTTAGCAAAAAGTTCCTAACCTCTAAGGAGATATTTGGCGATGTTAGGCGATTTTTTGAAAAAGCTCTTAAATTTTTAGGCAATTTAAGGCGTTCTGGGCAATCTTATGATATTGTACATGTAGATTAACATGTAGATTAACTGTTAAAAAGATGAATTATGTTTTGAAAATATTGATATTTATCAAAAAACGTATAATTATATAATAGTTACTTGTTTCTTTGCTTTGGTGGTAGTTTGTATTGGAATAATCCAGCTTTCATGTCGTTGTTTTTATCTACCTTGCTGAACAATCTGCTTTCTGAGAATTCGAGGATCGAGTTGGCTCGAGTATCAAAAACGGTCTGATATTGTCATGTTTTAGAAAACTTCTTTCCGTAAAACCGTTAGAAAATAACAGCTAGCAATTCTATAATGTCTTGAGCAAACAATATACCCAAAGCCAACGCTGATTTGGAAGAGTAAATCGATGTTGAAGTACGAGAAATCCAAATAAATTCAGGTTCAAATCCAAGATGGCGATTTGCTTGGGCTTCCTGTGTTATTTGCGCTTCTTGTGCAATACCTCGTGCTTTGAACTACTCAGCCGTTTTTAAGCCGTGTCTGAATGCACGTTTTAAAATTCAACGTAAAGAAATTCATAAAAAATTAATTACAATGCGGTATGTTTGTTTTTTGGTTATTTTTACGTGTCTTTTCTTGAATTGTTAGACTCCTCAATCATTTTGAGCATGCGCGATCAAAGGAATATCTGATTTAGTGACCTCTCGCATATAAACTTTTTCGCTTAAAAACTTTAAATTAGAAAAGTTACTCCATTTTTACGCTATTAATAAGTATGCACTCATTGTTGGTGATAACTTTATGTGCGATTATATAGTGAAGTGTCCCACATGGGACGTTAGAGCGTTTATTTGGGGTATAAATTTTGAAGTGATATATAGACTACATAGTGTGAAGTTACAGGGAGCCTAAAGTGGGGAGGGGTGGTCTTGACTACGTCATTACACAGGAAACCCAATTGGGAGAGTGGTTGTTTGAAAGATGATGTAATGCATATACGGCGGTACGCTGACAAAAATCTTGGGGCTCAAAAGTTTACACTGACGGTCTAGTGAGTGAGCGAGTGAGCGAGTGAGTGAGTGACACTTCCGGTTTAAAAGTCCCATCCCAATAACTCGAGGATCTTCGATCCACGAGTTAAAAAGGCGCGCCAAGAAAAAAAAGGTCGCGCCAAGAAAAAAAAAGGTCGCGCCAAGAAAAAAAGGTCGCGCCAAGAAAAAAAAGGTCGCGCCGAGAAAAAAAAAGTCGCGCCGAGAAAAAAAAAGTCGCGGCAAAGTAGAAAATGTTTGCACGCGTTTGTACAATATGTAAGCATGTTAGGAAATATCATAGCACGCCTGTGTGTCCCTAACAGGGCTCCGTACATTGCAATTTATTGTGATTATTAGCATTATTGAATACAAAAGTATGATATTATTTTGAAATCATTGTTGTAATCGCGTTGACCCGAACCATTCGTACAATACACCTTCGACCACCGCCATCTTGAAGACTATCGAAGGAGACGACTTTAAATTCAGAGGGAAAAGCTTTACAGACCTCTGAGGACAAGTAATCTTTCAAACATCCTTCCTTGGTGTTCAAACACTGTGCATACCAGCATTTGTTCGCGCACAAAGACGAACCAAATACACGGCGAACCGTCATGTTGCTTAGTCGCGGATTTCCTACATGCTTTCCAATGCAAGATTTCCCTCCACAACTTCAAATTTGAGCGCGAAATCCTGTATTTATACGGTGGTTTCATACTAACTATTACTATTGTGTAGATTATCTTACGTAACGATGAAAGGGCTCGCTATACTAGGGCAGATGGGAGGTTGAGTAATAATTATGTTGGTCACGTTTGTCACACTATCCGATCGAGGCAGAAACAACACATGCATAGTTCAAGTGCCATGTTGACATGAATTGTCACCTATGTAGGATTTGTACCCATAGTTACGTAGGATTAATGGAGGGTCCTGAAGGGGTAAATTGGGAATTGGGATTTGCCTTTTTTCGAGGCTGGGAATTGGGATTTGCCCATTGGGATTGGGATTTGTCCATTGGGATTGGGATTTGTCCATAGGATTTGGCTATTTCTTGTCCATTCGTTTTCTCTTTAGATGCTAAAATAATGTTTTAAATTGAGTAATTTGCAACATTTTACGTCGTTTTAGTAGACTAGAAGAGAAAATCGAACTATCTTGGGCTTCCTGTGGTTAGTATTCAATTTGGGCTTCCTGTGGTTAATGTTTGGGCTTCCTGTGGTAATTGGGATTTTGATAAAAAATTGATTGGGAATTGGGATTGGATACCCCCCTTCAGGACCCTCTTAATGTGCTTCCCGTTGAGCAGTTTAAAAGTGTATTAAGCTCGTCATAGTATAGGGCACACTTCACTGAATTTTCGTGTAAACGTATTTATGTATAAATATATATATATCTTCTTGAACTGATGTGGTAGGGTCTGAGTGATGACAACGTTGACCAATACATATTTAAGGACAGGTGGACAAACATTAAACAAGTCCAAAAAATGCTCTAAAACGGTCATAAACTACACACCCATACACTCAGTCACCAAATACATTTAACAACAACACAGGACTGAAATATGCTTAAATTTATTTCAACAATAAATGAGAAATTTTTACTCTCATTTCATCTCTTATATCAGTACTGTAAAAATGGATTGTTTGGGTTGTCTGTGAAGAGAGTTGTATTTTGTGACAAGGTGTGAAACATTTTTACCTCTAAAGCGTTTTAGTTCGAGTTAACGCCTGAACTTAATTTGGTCAACATAGCCGGCGGCTCCATACATTCCATAATAACTACACTGTTTTGAACACTTATAATCAAAAGCTACTTCAGTATTCATTTGTACCAAGAACTGTAAAGCTTTGGAATAGTCTTCCAGGACATTTTTAAAACAACAACTTTAACATTATCCAAATTCAAGAAACTTATTTTAAGCTATTTTAGGTTATTTTAATGAGAAATTAGCAACTTATTTGCCTCCATAATAATTAAATATATATATATATATATATACGCCTATTTCAAAAATCGTTGTCGCAAACAAAGCCACGTACAGTCCACACTCTGAAGCCGGCAAAGGATGTCGGTATTTCTTCTCTTGTTATCGATTTATTCATGGTATATTTTGGTTGTACGTGTTTGTGCTATATGACCATACCAAGTTGTTGTTGTGATAGATATAAATACAAATATTTCTTTAAAAAACGTGCAATAAATCACAAACTAAGTCCATGTAACCGGCCGACATCCTTTGCAGGCCTTAGAGTGTGGACTGTATAGCTCCGGCTGCGACAACGATTTTTGAAATAGGTGTATATCAATACTAACGAATGCATCAAACCCCGGGATGAAACTGTATACTAAGCTAAGCAAGAGTTACTGTAAAAATAAACTATTGAAAAGGTTTAAAATTATTAATATTATATTTGCTAATGATATATATATATATTTAGGAGTAGGATATTCAATTAATTGGGACGTAAGTTCTCTTTCCTAATCCCGTCACATCTATATATACTTTTTGAATATCTTTATTAGTATTATTTTTGTAATTGTATTAGTGCGACAAATAAATAGAGTATAAATAAACTCAATAAAACTGAATTGAATTTTTATTTCATTGAAGAATCGTTTGGAGCCTAAACGATTTGACTAACATCAACACTACAGCAGGGCAAAGTGTCGTGTTCACCTTCAATGCTACAAAAGGATCACAAATAGTCAGCTGCAAATTTGGTGTAGACGCAACTGCAACTATTAACCCTGTTCTAATAGAAGTCAAATTCAATGGAAGTACTCCACAGAAAGTATCCAATATCGACTCGAGAGTATCTTTTGTCGGCGATCTTGAAGCAAAAGCTTGGTTTAAGTTTGTCAATTTGAATCAAAATGACACGAAGACATACAGAGTGTTGTGCCAGTTTAAACCCACTACTTATGCTAATGCCAAAGCTTATCTTCACGTAGGCATGGCAGGTATGTAGGCTTGACATCATTGTGCATTCGTTTCTAGCCTATAGACCACTTTCATAAATACCATAATATGTACCGGAAAATGATTTTTCAAGTAAACATATATTTTAATATTTTAGCACTGTCATATGAAAGAACCACCTGAAATATATAGGCATGTTTGGAAGGTTTTGATGCATGCTCTGGCTAAAATACCAAAGAAGTTATGCTCAATGAAAAATGTAAAGGCTGTATGTAATTTTCTGCTGAGGCCTTTAAAGCCTCGTTTTGGTGTTTTTCTGATTTTTCAAACATTTATAGCTTCTTGCAAATTAATTTAATCGTTTTTCTGAAACTTGCACAAGTTATTGTTATGGTGAATGTCTATCATATGATTGCTTTCTTAAAACAGCAATTTTAAAAATTATGATAATTGGTGGCGGCCATTTATGAAAGTCGTCTATTGAGAAGTTTATCCCCCGGGGGGGGGGGGGGGGGGGGGACGGAGGTTTTGAAAATGACCCCTAAAAGGTACGCTTAGATACAAATAAAGCAGAGTAAAAATGACCCTTACAACTGATTTTTGAACAAAAACTCTAAAAGGACCCTAAAAGGTACGCACAGGAATTATTTTAACCCTAAATGGTACGCCGATCACCCCTACCACTTCGATATAAAGGGAGTACCCCTCCCCCCCCCCTCGGGAGTTTATGCCATGCATGATTATATCACTTGTATTTCAATAATTGACAATAGAGCCTTCTTGAATTGAAAACCTACAATTACGCTTTCTGAATCGAAAAATGAAAAATGAAAACATTTACATACCATATATCTTATTATATGTTTTACAGCTCCTGCAGTTACGACTAAGCCGTTTGGAAACAACGCTACTACTGTTAGTGCTACTAGTATAATTACTACGGCTACCACCTCTCCAACCGCAAGTCCGCAGCGACCAGGCCAACCAGTTACTCCCTGGAATTACTTTTTGCTGTTTTCATGGTGATGTTGACAATTATGTAAAACATTGGGATATCACTTTTCCTTTTTGCAACAGCCAACAAATTAATAATGCAGTTATTGGCTGGTTTCTTTAATCCACGAGTAAATAATTGTATAAGTTTGCACACATTTTCATAGACGGACGGACAAAACAAAAACAAAAACAAACAAACTAAGACCAAAAACGTTATAAAAGTTCGTAATCACTGGGGGACAGGGGGGGCTTTACATTAAATGAGAATATAGAGTACTGAAGTGTGACGTCACAATTTTTTTTTTTTTTTTTAATCTTTTCCTATTCAAATAATTTTCATCATAGAATGCTAGTCAAAAAATAGGCTGCCCGAAAATTTGGGATCATTTGAGTGTGAAACGGCTGAGATATGATTTTTTGAATGTAAAATGTTCTCCATACAAAGTCTCTTATTTTTGGCCTGGTTCTAACCTGTTGGGACCACAGGCAGCCCAACTATTCTCTTTGAGGATTTTTTTTTTCTGCTGAGGCCTTTAAAGCCTCGTTTTGGTGTTTTTCTGATTTTTCAAACATTTATAGCTTCTTGCAAATTAATTTAATCGTTTTTCTGAAACTTTCACAAGTTATTGTTATGGTGAATGTCTATCATATGATTGCTTTCTTTTTCTTAAAACAGCAATTTTAAAAATTATGATAATTAGTGGCGGCCATTTATGAAAGTCGTCTATTGAGAAGTTTATCCCCGGGGGGGGGGGGGGGGGGGGGGGAGTTTAAAGTTATTTTCAACCGCGCGCCTAGCGAAATACATATTGAGCGCGCGGGTGGGGTTCCTGTGGTGTATTTGTTTGAAAGCTCGCGGATGGGATTCCTGTGGCTTTTTACCAGCAATTTTTCGTCAAAGTCGCGCGGTGTTGAACAGTTGTGAAAAAGGAGGTATTTTGACAAGGTATGAAACTCGGTCACGTGACAAATTTAGTTTCGCGCGTAGTAAATCAGCCATGGGAGAAAATTTTAATTTTTCTTCGAATATATAAAACTTACGTTGATCTTCAACTACAGTAAAAAGTATGATCATCTCCGACCTCAGCAAAGGGGTTAAAATTAATTTATAAAAAGGGCAGCATGGAACCGAGGTGCGCCGCAGGTTCGGAAATTTTACAATCGTGGAGCAATCGTGGAGCGATCGTGAAAATATCGATCGAGACTACATTCACGCTCATTCACCGATACAGCCGAAAAAGGTGTTGATTACAGTCTTGCATGTACCTTTTACATTGTTAAAATGACTTAAAACTCAAAGAAAGAAAACAAGAGAATGTATTTTATTGTGAAAAATCATGGGATGGTGAATCAAGAATAAAAAAGATTGTGATTTGCACTGCAGTGTCTGGCTACAGTGATTTGAGTTTTCATTCAAAACACCTGATTCAAGTGTCACTGAGCACTTGCTTTTGAAGTCAACCATGCTCTTCACCATAAAAAAAAAAACGAGGGAAAGCTTTTCTAGTAGCCTGGTGTGTACAGGTAATTATTGGAGTTGAAGTTTTTATGTCAAAACGAATAATATTATCTTGATGGCCGCTTTGCGAAGTTTTCCACTTGATTGGATCAAATTAAAAATGTTATTTTGTGAAAACTTTAGTTAGTTTAGCGGTTCAAACAATAATACATTTGCTATGAAAGTGTGAAGCGTTGATAGTTGTATTTTATAAACTATTTACTTGAACACAATTTTTTCACATTGTGAAATATATTAACTATATGTTTAGCATTTCAATAAACTTGGAAAGAAATTTCACACACTGGCTGTTTGTTTTTGTTAGAGGTTTACTTAGTGAAAATCCGTATAAGAAAATAAAACTTGTTTCAAAAGAAAGTTTTTCTTTGGCGAATCAGTCGATTGATTCTCGCGTCCTTCTCGGCGCTCGTCGTTGAGTCTTCGCCGTCACCACAAGCTGTAGCCTGCGAGGTAGCCTGCGTAGCAAGCGTTTCTTTTTGGGGGAACGGGAGAAAGTTGCTTTTTTGGTTGTTTTGGGATAGCTGTGTTACCGATATGGCCGCGCGAAACCTAATACGAGTAACTTGACTACTATACAAAAACTAGACAACTGCGCATGACTTCGCGCACATACGACATCGAGTCACGGTAGAGATACAGGGAATCCAAACATTCATTTTTGTGCCGTATATTTTAAAGCGTTAAGCAATTTAACAGCCATTATCATGATTTAGATATGCTGTCATTTGAAAGGGATCTGTTTCACCTTGATATGTGAATTTATAAAAGTAAAAGGAACTTTAAAGGTGGCCGAACTAGCGATTCTTTTAATTACAAAACTCACATTTCACGAAAAACGGCCAAATAGGACTCAAAACTTATCCAAACAACAATTGCACAACATTAGTGAAATAAAACGAAAACATAAGCATTATATAAAAGGCATTTTCTGTCGAAAAGACAATTTTTTAGCACGTTTTTGTTGGAAAAAATAATGGATATGAAAGTTGAAATATGTCAAAAAGACGATGGAAAATTAGTTAAAACAAAACAATGAACACATGAAATGATAGATAGCGACATTTATTATAGCTTCTACTTACAGAAAAGTGAATTGCCTTTGAAAAATAATCCATAAACCTGTTTTATGGGACGTTTTTTGATAAAGAAATACTTCGAGTAGATGACAAACTTTCCCTCAACATCGCACGAGTGTTGCGTGACAAGATGGCGTAAGTTCAAAAGGAACAGCTCATTGGATTGGGTAAAATGTATCCAATCAGAAATAACGTTGTAATTCTCCCGTTCCCAGGACTGGCAGAGTAGTCAAAATGGTGGAAAAAGCTGAGTTTTCTCTCGTTTTTCTCTTAAAACTCAATAATTCGCCCGGGACCCTATGATTTGTTTTTGATATTCAGGAAGAACAGGTAAAAATCGTTGTTTTGACAAACTTTAAGAAAGTTGACATTTTTACAACTATAAAAAAAATACTGTGTCTGCTAAGACAAATGATCGTTTACGCTCGATTTCGGACTTTATGAGCATACATATTACATATTTTTTCCCCTTACTCGTACATATTTCCTATTAACTATTTAACAGATTTTGAGAACAATCCTAACGTAAGATTGTCTGAAAAAAATACGTTCACAGCTCTTTTAGTTTTTATGTTGTGAATTATTTGGTTCCAAGCGCAGTTTTTGCCATTTTTCGTTCGAAAACTTGCAGAGTGGGTACTATTCGAAATCCAATATCTCAGAAACGAGCTCGGGACACCCCATTTTTCTCTTTTTCATCTGAATCACCATTAAATTTCCTATGAAATACTTTTCTAATAATAAATTCTGATTTGTTTTTCGTATAGTAGTCAGCCACCTTAACTCAAGCTGCGGCGCACATCTATCCATCCACGCCATCGAGTTTCAGACCTTGCTTGTATCAAGATACTACTTTCTTCGATTTTTCTGTCGTACGTGCGATTCCGCGCGACCGAAAAATTGCTTGCAAAAAAGCCACAGGAATCCCATCCGCGAGCTTTCAAACAAACACACCACAGGAACCCCACACGCGCGCTCAATATGTATTTTGCTCGGCGCGCGGTTAAAAATAACTTTATTGTCATTAAAAAAATTATCAAAGAGAATAGTTGGGCTGCCTGTGGTTTTTTTAACAAAAAAATGGATTCGATCGCTTATAACTCGCCTATTAGTACGGGGACCCCCATTTTTTCTCTTTTTATTCAAGACTGCATTTACTACTCTTACGATTTAGAATAAAAAATAAAATATTCATTGATTGGATTTTCTGAAATTTTACAAATGGTACAACTCTATACACATGTAGTGTGCGTAATTGGTGTATAATTGTGCTTCTATGGCTCACTTATACCCATATTTGGAAATGATTCAATGATTTTTATGACAGGAAATGTTAGATAACCCTTAGATCTATCGTTTGATATAATATTATGCTTTTCCTAGCAGAATACGTTCGCATTCTCTTGACTGCTTTGAATAGGTACTTTTGAGCAACTCACCGCAAATTATTGCAAAAACCTACTTTTACTATATCTTATAACTCTATAACCAATACGGTGACCCCAATTTTTTTCACGTTTTTTGACTTGCCTAACAATGATCTATAAATGACAGGATTTATTAAAAAATTCATTGAAGAAATCCAAGTATCCGGTACTACCTTAAGGTTTAAACCTTTTTTAAGATGTAATTTCTCATATTTTAATAAAAGTACGAAAAGTCCGAGAGAATTATACACACATATCCACATATATACATCCAATACGATTCTTTGGCTATGCTTCCATTTTAAGGTGACTGGCTACTTTTGAACGCCTTTGAACGTTCGATTTGAGTCCACGATGTGCGCACGCACAAAAACCGCTGAATGAAATACAAAATTATATTTAGGAACCATACAAGTTTTGATCTTCAACAGGGCAAAACCCTCAAATTAAATTTTGCATGGGACTCCATACTTTCGTTATGCTTAGTTGAAAGAACCTAATAAAATCTACGTTATGTCAAAGTTTTTCAAAAAGTTAATTTTTCTAACTTACAAAACAAATCGATTTTCGTAGGATTTTTTTTGTCCGACTTCATACAAGTATTGCAAGCACTGAAAGGACAAAATATGACAGATCAAGGTATTTCTTTGTCTTTTATTCAAAACCATCCATGTTGTATTTTAGAATGATTCATTATCTGGCATTTGTGCTTGATATAGTATGATAAAAAAAAACTATTTTCTTATGAGTTGTGATTTTTTTCAAATCGCTTCCGTTTTCACAAGTTTTTCTTCAAAATCTCGCGCGCAGGCATCCATTAAATGCTGATTATCTCGAAAAACAAGCTCGGGACATCCCATTTTTCTTTTCATATTTGGAATCAGCATTAAATTTCACATCAAAAACTCGTAGTTTAAAGAAAAGTTTAACATTATTTCCAAAAGTAGCCAGTCACCTTAAGACCAATAGCCGATGGCACTGTTATCAGGTGGTCAAATCAGTAATTCCAAAATATTTCTAGATATCAAAACAACTTGTCATACATATTTTCAATGGCTTATAACAAGGTATGAAAGCTGGCATTCTGCAAGGAGGAAATAAGTTATATCCTTTTTGGTCCGTCAATGCTGTACTTTGCAGTAGCAATATTTCCGTAAATGCACATAAGTATCAGCAACACAATCTGGTTGATGTCCATAAGCATCGATACGACTGATTTCTCCTTTAATTCTCGGTCGACCATTCACAACTTTAACGCTCGCCTCGTAAAAGCCGTCATTAGGTGAGGTGACAAACTGAATTTGGTAAATAGTGTCTTGCACGAGTGTATTTTTATCTTTCCCACCAAGAACTACTCCACACGAATCGCATCGATGATCTCCACTGGATTGCTTAAACTTTTGAACTTTGTTATTAGGCATTTCACGTGACGCAGTTTTGATTTCTTTCAAAGAAAGTTTATGGCAAAGTGACTGCACTTTGCCACCTTCTTTTTCTACTTGTTTGTTTATGAATTCAACAGAGAAAGTTGCTAGCCGCCTTACTATTGCCTCTCCTTTAGAGACAGTCTCAAAGTTCATGCACGGGCACCAGTGATCTTCGACTCCAGTACTCGCGCACGTTCGCTTCTTGGGATCAATGGGAAAGAATAGACTCTGTCCAATATTTACTCCTTTAGGAGGAAGTGGGTAAGAAAGAATATGTTGTAAAGTAGCGTAAATATCGAATGGTGATGTTAAAAGTTTGCTATTGTGTTTAACAGCTTCGTAAAGTTTGGGATGTTTTTGTGGAAACCAGGTGGGGAAAGTGATCGACATGTGAGGCAGCCGTTCTTCAAGTTTACCTTGAAGTGTTTTTCTCATTTTTTCGAATCGGAGTCCATGGTCTCCAAAAATGAAAACGATTGTTTCGTCTAAATAATTTTCTTTTTCCATGGTCGTCAGTAGCTCGAAAAGGTCTTGATCAGCCAATTGAACTGCATTAATATCATCGTGAGTAAGATCGGAAAAATTGATAATTGCAAATTTGGAATGCTCTTTGTAGGTACGAAACAAACTCAAGAAATAATTAAACGTAAGACGATGCATTGCGTCATTCCCAGCACAGTGGGAAGCTCGTTGGTGACGTTTGGCTTCCATCCAGAAGTATCTTCCATAATGATCGGTTGGTGGGTTTCAGAAGCCTTTTAATCGATAATTGAACGTACCAAACTCAGGAGAATCTTCGGAGTACATCGTCACATAGCCACGATCACGATAATCTCGAAATACCCATCTCCAATCATCTACACTTTTAGCATTGGGTTTAGAGCGTCTTGCCTCAGGCTCATTTTCCTCAGGTATCCCAGTAAGCATTGCACACAGTTGAGCAGTGGTTCCGTCTCCAACGACTGTATTTCCTGAAAGTAAATCAAGTTACGGGTTTAACATTTACTATACTTTAACTTTGTAAAGTTTTCTGATTTTATGTTGTGGGCCAAATTGGAACTGAATTTGTTGACCCACCATCAATAGAGTTGCAATTTGTATGTCAAGTCATGTATGTATACACGTTTTGCAGCTGAAGCTGGTCTTACAAGTTTACAAATGTGCACATTGTGCTGAGCGATTAGCTCAGTGGATAGAACTTCGAATTACTGTGCGGAAGGTCTGGGTTCAAACTCGGACCATTACTCAGGGTCTTTAAATAATTGAGAAGAAGTTGCTGCCTTTGTTTCTTAAAAGTCTTCAAATGGTTAGAGCTTAACGTCCTCTCAGATAACGACGTAAAATGGAGGTCCCGTCTTCTCAAAAAAAAAAAATATTGAGGGACGTAAGAGAACTCACGCATTTTCCATGATTTGAAAACTGTTCTGCACCGAGAACAATTCACTGCAACAAGTGTCCTTATCTATACCTTTCATATACACCGTTGGCCTTTTCTTCAGATATTCATTTGTCACTTGCATTTTACGAACGAAGTTAGCTGATGAAGTAGAGTCAAACATGATGAACGCGATATTGACCGGGATTCCCGCAGAATTTCTTTGTCTCTTCAGAACGTCAGGTTTTGGTGCAGTCTGCATATGAAGGTCTGTATGACCCGGTTTTCCGTCGCTTCGTCTGATATCAACACGAACAAAATCGGCGTTGACATGTGCACTTCTACGAAATGCTTCCCCTGAAATTATGAACCAGCACACATGTTGAAACGAACATTTGAAAATTGAATTTCAATATTGAATTTTTTAATTTTATCTAAAAAGTTAAAGTTGAAAATAATATTCTCATTGCGAAATTCCCAAGTAATGACTCATCTTTTCACTACACTTTTAATTATTTTTTTTTTTGCGCCCAAAGGATTACGTCACATGCACATCAACAAAATCAAGGGATAGGTAGCTGCGGGCTGCTCTCTCGCATGGCCTCGGCTCTCACAGTTTAACTTTATCGGACGCATTTTGGGCGACATCTTCCACACTAGAAAAACGATTTTTCGAAATGCGTTGATCTGGCGCTTTTTTGAGTAAAAGTATGGTTTTACTAGATATATTGAGTCCAATTTACTCAATGGTGCAGTCTACATTTACGTTACAGCCAAACCTACAGAAGCGTTCCTATCGAGGTTGGAAGGCTCGATTTATTCTTCCAAACTTGATTTTAAATTTGTTTTGAAATTTGCATAAATGAATCGAAACTTGTAAGAGGCAGTCTCGGTAAAAGCGGTCCGCTCCATTTCGGGTCAGAAAAAAGTTTGCCCTCAAACGTTTACCATGAAATGGCACATACACGTGAGTAATCACAAGCACTTTGGTTTTTCGAAATTCTTCTCTTCACAATTTGCCTTACACCTTAGTGATCTAAAATGATCAGGTATATTTGTATGTATTTCTAACAAGTATGTATGCTAAGTCGAGACAGAAAAAGAAACGGAATGAAGTTAGGAATGTTTTAATTTCGTTAAAATAGGTTTGCATAATTAACAAGTAATTTGCATAAACTTCAAAACAGTACATCTACCTCACCGAAGCTGTTGTCAACTGGGTTTTATTTAGTTTGAGAGGTTTGAAATCAAAAACAAGATTGTACTTAGTGTATTTAGATTGAATATAATAAAATTAAAGGAAATGATAACGTTTAGTTAGACTTTTTTCCCAGCCTAATTTGCATATTTCATGCATCAAATTTGTAAAAATCACAGAAAGTTCGAGGTTTCTGTACAGAATACAGATCAAAACCACAACATGTTTTTATAAATCTACCTTAACCAACCTTAGGCTAGTGGATTGCAATAAAAATTGAAAGTTTATCGTGCTGGACTTTCGAGATATAAGCTACTTAGTGAGGGGTATTTTTTAATAATTTAGAAAAACCGAAAACACGTATCACTTACTATATTGTGCCTTCTCTCCCTTTTGCTTGATATTCAAAATTGTTTTTGAATTTCGTACTTCAATGAATGTACAAGCTTTGGATAAAAAAGTTTGGTCAAGCGTTTAATATTCTGTGAGTTGTGAGATGCCGAAAATGTGTAATTTTGGGTTGACGATAGATGCAAATTTAGCGAATTCGGTGGTCTAGGAGAAATGCGCTGTAAAAAAATCATTTTGAGGAATTTCGAAAAACCAAAGTGCTTGTGATTACTCACTGGTATGTGCCATTTCATGGTAAAAATTTGAGGGCAAACTTTTTTCTGACCCGAAATGCAGTGGACCGCTTTTACCGAGACTGCCTCGTAAGTTTCAAAAACCGCCTCAAATCAAAACATTACTTTCAATGTTTTTTTGGACAACGGAAACTTGCTAAACCTAGTCTGCTTACAGAAATATTGTTATAAATACTTACTAAAGTATTCTATTTCAATAGCATTATCAATTATTGACCACAAATCGTGATTTCGGGACCATTATCGGTTGACGGTTGAATTTATCGGTTGACGGTCTGCAATTTGAGACTTACAAGATTCCATTCATTTATGCAAATTTCAAAACAAATTTAAAATCAAGTTTGGAAGAATAAATCGAGCCTTCCAACCTCGATAGGAACGCTTCTGTAGGTTTGGCTGTAACTCTTTACTCACTATAAAGTATCATCCTGATTGCAATGATTTACTCCATAGTTTGAGTTGTATCTACTGAACCGTTTTTGAATTGCAGTAATATGTTAAATTTGTTTTCGCTTCTTCTTACCTTTAGTTGGTAGTGTGTTGAAGTGTTCAGAGCACGTTGGTCCAGCCATCACATATTCATCATTGTTAAGTAATTTATCTGGACTTTTTGACTGGATGCACAGGCTGCTACCAATTACTTGAAGTGAGCCATTGACAATGTTAAATTGTGTGGAGCAATCCGATCGTAGGGTTACTACACTTTCATCTTTTTCACCTGGGAAACATTGAGTCAAGCGAATTAGGTCAAGTATATTATGGGGACGAGGATTGGAATTACCAACACAGCAATTACCAACATTCCAGCATAGCTTTACCCCTCTCCCTCCCTCATTTGAATATCAAATGAACGTTCCCTAAAAATATTATAATCGAAATATTAAAAATGGATGCTCTAACCAGAGAACTCCTGGAGACTGTAATTACATTTGCTCTCTAGTAACTCAGTGTTAAGAATATCCCACTAGAACGCGAATGGTCATGGGTTCGGCTCCCATAATTTAAGCCGGATGGGATGAGTGGCGTAGTAGTATTAGCACGCGCCTTTCACCGCTGTGGTCTAGGTTGGAGACCTGCCTCGGGCATGGGTTCTTTAAGAGTAAAGTTAGTTTGGTGTGTTGTTTGCTCCCTTAGCTTGCCACGATAGTTTTGCGTACAATTCTCTATGTTGTACATAATGATTGTAGTGGCAGTGAGTGTGAGTGTTCTAGAGAACATCACTGAAGACACCTTGTATCAAGATACTACTTTCTTCGATATTTTTGTCGTACGTGCGATTCCGCGCGACCGAAAAATTGCTTGCAAAAAAGCCAGAGGAATCCCATCCGCGAGCTTTCAAACAAATACACCACAGGAACCCCACCCGCGCGCTCAATATACACCTAATCCAAAAAACGTTGTCTGGTCCGCCGCACAGTCCTCGCGCCAAGACTGTGAAAGATATTGGTTATATCTAATTAGTAATTAATTTATTTGCATGTTCACACTCTAGTGTGGTACTTTTTCAACGAAATAGTGTTGTGCCTACTTTTATTTTCTTGTTTTATCACTCTCATCAAAAATTCACTGTGTTTTCCTTCACTGTCTTGGCGCGAGGACTGTGCGGCGGACCCGACAACGTTTTTTGGATTAGGTGTATATGTATTTCGCTCGGCGCGCGGTTGAAAATAACTTTATTGTCATTGAAAAAAATCCTCAAAGAGAATAGTTGGGCTGCTTGTGGTTGGGACCAGGGCAAAAATAAGAGACTTTGTATGGAGAAAGTTTTACATTCAAAAAATCATATCTCAGCCGTTTCACACTCAGATGATCCCAAATTTTCGGGCAGCCTATATTTTGACTAGCATTCTATGATGAAAGTAGTCTGAATACGAAAAGATAAAAAAAACGTGACGTCATCACTGGGGTACTCTATTGTTGTCGGTTTGAGACCAAACCTACGTCCTGTTTGATATATCTTTACTTATAATTCTCATAATTGTTTTTATTTTTTATGTCAAGCTTTATATATTCACTGAACTGTAATTGTTTGACAATAAATCGCTATATACCCACTATAACTGGTGATTTTATTAATATATTATAAAATAACTAGTATAGCTCAGTTAATAAGTATAGGAAATACTACCGTTCGAGAAGAATTATTGGAAAATACCATGACATTAATACCACCATGCAGTGCGTAGCACGAGTGTTATCAGTTAACCAACTTTCATCAAATACAATTTTTCATTAATTCTTTGAAAAATTAGGTAGTATTTCTTTTTAATAATGAATCTACATAAAATACTGACGAGTTTCTGAAGCACTTCTTTTCTTCATTTAAACAACAACACAAACTAAAAAGTTACCGGATGTGTGCAATTTATTAAAGTGCTGTACAGGCCCGCAAATGAACCCAGGCCCGCAAATGATCCCAGGCCCGCAAATGAACCCACTGCCGGCCCGCAAATGATCCAAGGCCCGCAAATGAGCCCACTAGCCGGCCCGCGCAAATGAACCCAGGGCAGATAAAAGAAAATATGGAATCTGGCACCGAACTAAATCATAAAAAAATCATGACAATAAAATTATCTATACTGCTACTATATGATACATTATTGTTAATATTCAGTTATGAAATAATTACACAAAAATAAGCAACCAAGTGAGGGCTACCGGTTTATATCAGGCTCTAAACATGTAATCATCTCTATTTATTTCACTGAATACAACTCAATGTAATTAATAACCGATATAGCTATATGTGCTATATTATATTATTTTAAATTCCGTTCTTTAATGTGTTGAACTGTATGATCAAAAACGACTTGGTTCGTTATACTTTACTGAAATTATATCCACTTATTTAACGTAATTGTTGATTTTTACTATCGTCATTTTGGGGAATAAAACATATTAGAACTTTAACAAATACGCGACGAAAGAATATAGGCATTAATGTAAAGTAGCTACAATCATGTGCAAAATTGTTGGTCACTTTTTATGAGAGTTTTTGTTTGCGTTTCAAAAAATATACAAAATGTATCAATTTGATTTGCAAACCCCCTTCCCCCCTAAGCAATGTTGATTGGTCTTTCAAATGACAACCGTTTCACATTCCCACAATTCAACATTGATACGGGGGAGATGGGGAAACGGAAAAATGATGTTGAAATATTTTTTATGTAAAAACCAGACCAACCAACGTCATCAGTATGGAATTTTATGGAATGCTTTTTATCATATTCACAATATTCGACGGATCTCAAAATATCTTTCTCAGGATTGTCTTAAAACATTAGTTCATGCTTTTGTTACGTCACGACTTGACTATTGTAATAGCTTACTCTATGGCCTGCCTAAATATCAGATCTGTAAATTGCAGAGGGTCCAGAACACTGCCGCTAGGTTAATAATGAACGCTAGAAAGTATGACCATATCACGCCTGTACTCTACAACCTTCACTGGCTACCTGTCTTTTATCGTATTCAGTTTAAGATTTTAACAATTACATTCAAGGCTATATATAACATCTCGCCTAGCTATACAAGTGATTTGGTGTCCATTAGGTCCTGTTCTTCATATTCATTAAGGTCTAACAACACTTTAGTCTTGGATCGTCCTAAGGGGCGTATGCTATCGACACTAGGGGCGCGTTCTTTCTATGCTGCTGCCCCCACACTGTGGAACAGCCTTCCTGTACAAATTCGGGAAATAAAATCACTTAGCATTTTTAAGAAACAGCTTAAGACACATCTTTTTAATATAGCTTATAACAAGTAGTTTTTAGTGAATTTAACTTAGTTATTTTTATTTAGAATATTTCCATTTAGAATATTTCCACTTAGTATTTCGTTTTTTAGTATTGGATTTTTATAGATTAATATTTATAGTAATTATTCATATGTTATATATTTATATTTTATTGACTTATTCATGTAAAGCGCTCTTGATCATTTTAATGTTAAAAAGCGCTATATTAAGTAAATAAATTATTATTATTATTATTATTATTATTAATTTTTGCTCTCGACGCACAGACGCTTGTTGGCGGGAGACGTTTCGAGCGCTTACAAGGGTCTGTAACGCAGGCTATTCATTCTGAGGATTACAGTCGAACTGTTGAAACATGTCAGTGAAACTAAAAGATGTCATCATTTTTCTCAAATTCAATGTATAGTTTACTTTTGTTATTCCAACTGTTTTCTAAGAATCACTGACCCATTTGTTGTTAACAAAATCCATATTCATTCATGCTTTTTAGTGTGCGTTGCAGCCATTATTAGTGCTGGCTAACTATAACTATATATGTAACAGCTGCAAGTAGGACTGATCAACTTACTGCTTTTTTGAAAAATGCAATATCATTTGGTGTGTAGTCTGTAGCCATTTTGGAGTGTTCATCTTCTGTAGTATTAATCTGTGAACATGGCAAATGATTAGATACATGTGAGATGATTGGCAGCTGCCAGTCACTGGCTCCATAAGTACATGCTGTTTTGCAACAAATCCGAAAACTAATAGCAATAATGATCAAAATAATAAGAATATTATTATTAGTTTTAACTATAATATTAATGACAACAATTATTCTAAAAAAATATATTTAACAAGTTATTGTTTATAAGTCTGTATATTTTTATCACACTTACTAAAGCATAGTACTTGATGCCCTCATTTTCAGATACTCCTTGCCTGATTTCCAGAAATAAAGGCTGTATCATTTTATTGACTTTTGAGAGAAAAGGTTGGAACTGATCGTCTGAATAGTCATCTGCAAAGGAAATAATTTCAAAATGTCAAACTACAATGCAAGCCAAACTGAGAAAAGTTCAGTATTTGATATTTTAAAAACGACAAAGAATCGTATCCACTTCATCCATTACCATCATAAGCTTCGCAGGACTGTTGATAGACTCTTTTTACTTCTTTCTCGGACAAAAACTGTCTTGACATTAAGGTTCTTAGGAACAATCTATGTGAGTTTTTTATCGACATTTTGAAGTTCTTCACGCGAAGTTGACAACATGAACTACGGGGCCATGGCGGGAAAATATGAACGCAGTGGCTTCTGGGAAAGATATGCCACAGGGTGCCCACGGAAAGAAACTCACTGTTGAGCAATTTTTCCATTACATATCCGGTATACACTTATTTCAAAAAACGTTGTCCCAGCTTTAGTAACAAGTATCAAGCCAGTACAGAAATGTATGCTGGTTTATATTTATATAAATGTATATAAATTAGATTTGTTTTCTAAAGAAGTAACTGAACAAAATGTAGGTATTTCCACGTAGTTTGTCATACCACAGGTAACCCAGGCTATTCATTTAAAAAGGAATGTATGCAATAACACGGCTTTTCTTCTAACATTACATTAAATAGCTGGATTTCTGAAAGTAAAACTTAGAATTTATATAAAGAAGTGTACTTATTGGCCCAGGGCGGTCAACGTTCGTTTTTGTTGAATGGCAATGTTGAAGCTGTTTGCCCACCCTTTCAACCTTGTTGAAACGTGTTGAATCGATGTTGAATCGATGTTGAACGAGTTTAAACGCGTTTAAACTTTGCTGCAACATCCATTCAACATTTCTTTTGTTCTGTGAATGTTGAATCGGAGTTGAAGTCGTCTGCCCTGCTCCGTTCAACATTGTTAACTACGCCCATGCGCATTTAATTAATGGTCTTTCAAATGCGTAACATGTTTCAACAACGTTGAAAGGGGGTGGCAAACGGTTTCAACAAAATCGTTCAACAAAATCATTCAACAAAATCGAACAACTTGTTAGCCTGCGTAGCCCCCGAGGGGAAAATATTAGTGCGTCAATGCTCGCCTGACTGGGATAGGGAACTTTTGTATAATTTTGTAATCCATCGAAGACCGCATAAAATGTTGAAAAACTCTATAAATACTTTACACCTAAAAGAAATTAGGCTGATTTATTAGTTTTAAAAGTTGAAAGCATAATAATCTTAATCTTGAGGCTCAAAAGCGGATTTGATAAAATGCACACTGGTACCCCTCCCTTTAATAATTTTTGTACAACTCTTTCTATTAGTCGTTCCTTGGAAGAACGGTGTTGAAGCGAACGTTTTCATCACAATATATCATGACATTATTCACTTCATGTCCTGGCCAGGTTGGGCTTGTGCTTCATCCATGAATAGAGGCTAAAACAAACTAGTGAAATTTTCGATGCCGAAATTGAAATTATAATTTCGGCTTAAAACAAGGTTTTTGAATGAATTAGACGATATTTGCATAAAGTCCTAATTAATGATTGTTTGAAAGAAGTTCGCTAAAATCTCTATTTGTAATTTTAATTTTAAAAATCCGTCGGTTCTAAAATTATTGCCTTGTTTATCGCTTGCGAATTTTGAAGTTTAATTACACAAACTTCAAAAATTACTCTGATTTTAGGGGAAAGTTATATTGAATTTTGTTTACTTTTTGCGCGTCACCGCATTGCAGATATGCATGGGCTCAATGCTAACATGTTGTGAGGTTTTTCATGCAGGCCTGGTTACAAAAGATTGGGCTAGCCCGTATGGTGGGGCGTTTGTTGCAAAAACTTTCATATATATCAAAACATTTTAAATTACATTCTCTTAAGTTAACTATATTACCAGGTATATATCTCTGATCTCTCTATGAATATATACAATATATAATGTGCATAAAGTCAGACCCTTATCACTTAAAAACATGACACCTAAGATCTTTTGTGAAAAATCAAGATCCGTGGCAAGTATGCGGCAATCCTGTGGAGTAAAATGCACACCCAACGGGCTAGCCCATAGACGGAATCGAAATATGGCGCCCAATTTCAATAACTATTGTTCTTGACTTGCTAGCCTCGTGTTCACGTTGAAACACAATGGAGTTTTCAAATTTATGTACAACTACCCTGGGTTCCAGAGGCTCGAGAGGGGAATGGGGATAGAAAGAGAAAAAGAGGGAAGAGAGAGCTCGTTCCCCTCCGTTCCCCTCTTCTCCTTTTTTTCTCCCCAATCCCCTCTTGAGCCTCTGGAACCCAGGGTAATGCAAGACTAGCCAGTCAAGAACAATAATTATTAAAATTGGACGCCATATTTCGATTCGGTGTATGAAACCTTTTGTTCTTTATAGTTCAACTAAAAAGTTCGATGCGTTTCTTTAAACTGACAGGTTCGCTCGATCGAATCACATTTTGATCGTTTGCCGCATTTGGACGCACATCTCAGCAGTATGAGTAACATATATTCTTTTCTGTTTGTGGTAGTTTTCATGGCTTCGGCTAAAGGTGGGTGTCATGGCTGGTAATATAATATAATAATGTATTCCTCGACATAAAATATATTTTTTATAAATCCTATTGTTTTATCATCTTAGGATTACTGTCCCTACCTTTGTCTATTTTGTAGGCTAGCAAATAAATTATGTTTAAAACTGCTCTACGTGCAAATCAAAACATCTTTCCCGCCATCATTTGTCACGATTTACGTAAGTGTAGGTCAAAAACTGTCGAATAACTTTTAAACTATAGCGGGCACACTATTGGGCACACTTCACTGAATTTTCGTGTAAACGTATTTATGCATAAATTTATATATCTTCTTGAACTGATGTGGCAGGGTCTGAGTGATGACAACGTTGACCAATACATATTTAAGGACAGGTGGACAAACATTAAACAAGTCAAAAAATGCTCTAAAACTGTCATAAACTACACACCCATACACTCAGACACCAAATACATTTAACAACAACACAGGACTGAAATATGTTTAAATTTATTTCAACAATAAATGAGAAATTTTTACTCTCATTTTATCTCTTATATCAGTACTGAAAAAATGGATTGTTTGGGCTGTCTGTGAAGGGAGTTGTATTTTGTGACAAGGTGTGAAACATTTTTACCTCTAAAGCGTTTTAGTTCGAGTTAACGCCTGAACTTTGGTCAACATAGCCGGCGGCTCCATACATTCCATAATAACTACACTGTTTTGAACACTTATAATCAAAAGCTACTTTCAGTATTCATTTGTACCAAGAACTGTAAAGCTTTGGAATAGTCTTCCAGGACATTTTTAAAACAACAACTTTAACATTATCCAAATTCAAGAAACTTATTTTAAGCTATTTTAGGTTATTTTAATGAGAAATTAGCAACTTATTTGTCTCAATAATAATTAAATATATATATATATATACACCTATTTCAAAAATCGTTGTCGCAAACTGAAAGCCACGTACAGTCCACACTCTGAAGCCGTCAAAGGATGTCGGTATTTCTTCTCTTGTTATCGATTTATTCATAGTATATTTTGGTTGTACGTGTTTGTGCTATATGACCATACCAAGTTGTTGTTGTGATAGATATAAATACAAATATTTCTTTAAAAAACGTGCAATAAATCACAAATTAAGTCCATGTAACCGGCCGACATCCTTTGCATCCTTTAGTTGCTTTACATATGGCTATATTTATTTATTTATTTGTTCGTATTTGTTCGTATTATTTCATATTATTTCATATATTTCATATATTTCATAATCAACATATTTTTGTACCGCTCTTGATAAAACAATTATAAATGACAGTGTCTAACTCGAAAACTAAGTGTTAATTTAGACACTGACATTCCAAAAATTTACTAATAACAAAAATATGAGAAAAGAAAAATGTAATTAAACAATTTATTTGTAATTAGAACATAAGTATTTAAAAATGTAAAAGAATGTAAATAAAAGTATTGTATTGTATGTATTGTATTGTATTGTATTGTATTGTATTGCAGGCCTTAAAGCGTGGACTGTAGCTCCGGCTGCGACAACGATTTTTGAAATAGGTGTACACCTATTTCAATTAACGTTGTCCATCTGGAATGGTTGATCTGAGACCGATAGGAATTGTGGGAGCTCGTTAAACTGCAACTGACACTATTATAATCACGCTGGAATATTAATGTTTACTTCTGAAATACTGTTATCCATAATTCAGCACAATTCAAGTGTGATTAAAACAATGAATTTGGAATTTAATGAGCTCACACAATTTCTATCGGTCTCAGATCAACCATTCCAGATGGACAACGTTAATTGAAATAGGTGTATATCAATACTAACGAATGCATCAAACCCCGGGATGAAACTGTATACTAAGCTAAGCAAGAGTTACTGTAAAAATAAACTATTGAAAAGGTTTAAAATTATTAATATTATATTTGCTAATGATATCTTTATATATATATCCGCTCTACTTTTATGTATCAAGTACTGTACTACGGATGAATCGAAACACAGACTTCCAATATATATATACTGATATTAGTATTAGTATTCACTTTGTTGCAGTCGTTAGTATTTTTTGCATTTTATATTTCTATGTTTAGTTATATATATAGGAGTAGGATATTCAATTAATTGGGACGTAAGTTCTCTTTCCTAATCCCGTCACATCTATATATACTTTTTGAATATCTGTATTTGTATTATTTTTGTAATTGTATTAGTGTGACAAATAAATAAACTATAAAATAAACTCAATATAACTGAATTGAATTTTTATTTCATTGAAGAATCGTTTGGTGCGAGTGTGTCCCTAAACGATTTGGCTAACATCAACACTACAGCAGGGCAAAGTGTCGTGTTCACCTTCAATGCTACAAATGGATCACAAATAGTCAGCTGCAAATTTGGTGTGCACGCAACAGTAACTATAAGCCCTGTTCTAATAGAAGTCAAATTCAATGGAAGTACTCCACAGAAAGTATCCAATATCGACTCGAGAGTATCTTTTGTCGGCGATCTTGAAGCAAAAGCTTGGTTTAAGTTTGTCAATTTGAATCAAAATGACACGAAGACATATGCAGTGTCGTGCCAGTTTAAACCCACTGCTTATGCTAATGCCAAAGTTTATCTTCACGTAGGCATGGCAGGTATGTAGGCTTGACATCATTGTGCATTCGTTTCTAGCCTATAGACCACTTTCATAAATACCATAATATGTACCGGAAAATAATTTTTCAAGTAAACATATATTTTAATATTTTAGCACTGTCATATGAAAGAACCACCTGAAATAGGCATGTTTGGAAGGTTTTGATGCATGCTCTGGCTAAAATACCAAAGAAGTTATGCTCAATGAAAAATGTAAAGATCTGTATGTAATTTTCTGCTGAGGCCTTTAAAGCCTCGTTTTGGTGTTTTTTTCTGATTTTTCAAACATTTATAGCTTCTTGCAAATTAATTTAATCGTTTTTTCGGAAACTTTCACAAGTTATTGTTATGGTGAATGTCTATCATATGATTGCTTTCTTTTTCTTAAAACAGCAATTTTAAAAATTATGATAATTAGTGGCGGCCATTTATGAAAGTCGTCTATTGAGAAGTTTATCCCCGGGGGGGGGGGGGGGGGGGGGGCGGAGGTTTTGAAAATGACCTCTAAAAGGTACGCTTAGATACAAATAAAGCAGAGTAAAAATGACCTTTACAACTGATTTTTGAGCAAAAACTCTAAAAGGACCCTAAAAGGTAAGCACAGGAATTATTTTTACCCTAAAAGGTACGCCGATCACCCCTACCACTTTGATATAAAGGGAGTACCCCCCCCCCCCTCCCCTCGGGAGTTTATGCCATGCATGATTATATCACTTGTATCTAAATAATTGACAATAGAGCCTTCTTGAATTGAAAACCTACAAATACGCTTTCTGAATCGAAAAATGTAAACACTAACCAGAAGTTTTAATTTAGGAACACTCTCTCTATTCTATTTCATCTGGAATAAAACTACATGCAATGAAAACATTTACATACCATATATCTTATTATATGTTTTACAGCTCCTGCAGTTACGACTAAGCCGTTTGGAAACAACGCTACTACTATTAGTGCTACTAGTATTATTACTACGGCTACCACCTCTCCAACCACGACGTCCGCAGCGACCAGGCCAACCAGTTACTCCCTGGAATTACTTTTTGCTGTTTTCATGGTGATGTTGACAATTTAAAACATTGGGATATCACTTTTCCTTTTTGCAACAGCCAACAAATTAATAATGCAGTTATTGGCTGGTTTCTTAATCCACGAGCAAATAATTGTATAAGTTTGCACAAATCTTCATAGACGGACGGACAAAACAGAGAGACCAAAAACGTTATAAAAGTTCGTAATCACTGGGGGACAGGGGGGCTTTACATTAAATGAGAATATAGAGTACCGAAGTGTGACGTCACAATTTTTTTTTTTTATCTTTTCCTATTCAAATAATTTTTATCATAGAATGCTAGTCAAAAAATAGGCTGCCAGAAAATTTGGGATCATCTGAGATATGATTTTTTGAATGTAAAATTTTCTCCATACAAAGTCTCTTACATTTTTGGCCTGGTCCTAACCGGTTGGGACCAGGGCAAAAATAAGTTTATTTTTACTAGCATTCTATGATGAAAGTAGTCTGAATACGAAAAGATAAAAAAAAAAAAATTGTGACGTCATCACTTCGGTACTCTATTGTTGTCGGTTTTAGACCAAACCTACGGCCTGTTTGATATATCTTTACTTATATATAATTCTCATAATTGTTTTTATTTTTTTATGTTAATTAAGCTTTATATATTCACTGAACTGTAATTGTTTCACAATAAATCGCTATATACCCACTATAACTGGTGATTTTATTAATATATTATAAAATAACTAGTATAGCTCAGTTAATAAGTATAGGAAATACTACCGTTCGAGAAGAATTATTGGAAAATACCATGACATTAATACCACCATGCAGTGCGTAGCACGAGTGTTATCAGTTAACCAACTTTCATCAAATACAATTTTTCATTAATTCTTTGAAAAATTAGGTAGTATTTCTTTTTAATAATGAATCTACATAAAATACTGACGAGTTTCTGAAGTACGGTGGCCCACAACTATCACATCAAAATAAAAGAGTTCACAGCAAAATAAAAAAGTTCACAACAAATTTAAATCGCTCACAGCAAATTCAAATCGCTCACATCAAAATAAAAAAGCCCACAGCAAATTCAAATCACTCACATCAAAATAAAAAAGCTCACAGCAAATTCAAATCACTCACTGCACATCAAAATAAAAAAGCTCACAGCAAATTCAAATCACTCACATCAAAATAAAAAAGCTCACAGCAAATTCAAATCACTCACATCAAAATAAAAAAGCTCACAGCAAATTCAAATCACTCACATCAAAAATAAAAAAGCCCACAGCAAATTCAAATCACTCACATCAAAATAAAAAAGCTCACAGCAAATTCAAATCACTCACATCAAAATAAAAAAGTTCACAGCAAATTCAAATCACTCACATCAAATAAATCGCTCACATCAAGTAGCCGATAGTACTGGTCAGCAGCAGCACCACTTAATCATGTTGTTCCGCCATTTTGAAAACCTATCAGACTTGCATCACTTGAACGATTAGTAGTGTCATGATTTATTGTTCTAATTGCGGGACACAATTAAAAGTTAGCGACAACTATTGTCACAACTGTGGTCAAAGTAAGTTCTTGTTTATACTTAAAATGTATGATTACGTTGAAAAATTATGCCTAAATAAGCGATACTGGCGATATTGCATCGTGCACGTGGTCTGCTAGCTGTCACTGTGGTTTGTTATATGAATGAATATATGTAAAAGAAGTAAAGTTTATATCTTATAATATTTTTTATAATTATTTTAATACATGTTTCTTAAGTTTATACTTAAAAAGTGTAAGCTTTATCTATTTTTAAGGGAATATATAGTAATGATTATTTGTATATAAAGATCTGATAAACTAGACGATCTTAGATCGACTTTTTTTATAAAATATATATGTACCTCTTAAGTGCTTATGTTTTCTCTACAAAATGCATGTGTAAAAATATGTGAAACTTTTTTTTATAAAGTATGTATGTACCTATTGAGTGCTTATGTTTTTTTATGGAATGTATGTGTAAGAATATGTAAATATGTTTAAAAGTATTTATTTATTTACATAGAGAATATGCTTGTATTTAGGAAACATGTGTTATCGTTCTTACTTCTCTACAAACGTGTGTGTACATTGTGGGTGTTGTGATTGAACTTGTATGAAGTGCTTGTCTGTTTAATTCTTCTTAGATGTTTAAGAAGGTATAATTGTTATTAAAAGTTTATGATTAAAAGTTTATGTTTCTTGATTGGGGTAAGAGGGTTCGTAGTAGATATGTTTGGTGTATAAGTTTCCTTCTATAAAGGTGTACGCATTTTGATAGTGTTGTTATTGAATTTTTCTGTTTTTTTATAAAATATATATGTAACTCTTAAGTGCTTATGTTTCCTCTAGGAAATGTATGTGTAAGTATATATAAATATGTTTAAAAGTTTTCGATCCTTTATATAAAAAAATATAAAAAAAAAATAAAAAAAAATATGTTTGTATGTTTACATGTTGTAATTGTTTGTTCTTTTCTATAAAAGTGTGTGTGCATTGTGGGTGTTGTTATTAAATGTGTATGAAGTGTTTGTGAATTTTATTCTTCTTAGAAGTTCTGAAATTATGTACGAGTCATATTTTATTTAGTAAATAAGGATATAATTTTTCAACGTAATCATACATTTTAAGTATAAACAAGAACTTACTTTGACCACAGTTGTGACAATAGTTGTCGCTAACTTTTAATTGTGTCCCGCAATTAGAACAATAAATCATGACACTACTAATCGTTCAAGTGATGCAAGTCTGATAGGTTTTCAAAATGGCGGAACAACACAGGAATCCCATCCATGATTACAGTCGATTTCACATAACTTTTGACGAAAATGTTCCGAAGTTTGTTCGGAACTTCCGAAGTTCCCGCCGAACTTGGGAAGTTTGTTGGGAACTTGCCAACGAACTTCGATGTGAACTTGGGAACTTCAGAAGTTCGTAACTTCGTTCGTTGGCAAAGAGAGAAATTGCGCGCCAACGAAAAAAAACCATGAACGTCTTTACCGGGAGATTGAACTGCGGGAGATTGAAGTGAGCGATGGTGCATTTTGTGCAAGGCAAACATTGTTTTGGACAAAACGGTGGTGTATTTCCTTGGCCGTCACACTTGGCTGTTGTGTTTTGCTGTATTCTACGTAGTAATTAACATCGTCAGTCCGTGCAGATCTAGATCTATTCCCTCCTTTCCTTGCTTCAACATTTCCTCTCGCTAGAAAGTTATTGATTATATTGTGGATAGTTTGTTTCGTAATGTTCAACTCTGAACCAATGCTTGCTGGGCATTTGCCATCCAACCAAATATCTACGATGCGTTCTCTTACATCATCGGGTATCGCTTTTCCCTGTTTGGTAAAGACGTTCATGGTTTTTTTTCGTTGGCGCGCAATTTCTCTCTTTGCCAACGAACGAAGTTACGAACTTCTGAAGTTCCCAAGTTCACATCGAAGTTCGTTGGCAAGTTCCCAACGAACTTCGCAAGTTCGGCGGGAACTTCGGAAGTTCCGAACGAACTTCGGAACATTTTCGTCAAAAGTTATGTGAAATCGACTGTAAGTGGTGCTGCTGCTGACCAGTACTATCGGCTACTTGATGTGAGCGATTTATTTGATGTGAGTGATTTGAATTTGCTGTGAACTTTTTTATTTTGATGTGAGTGATTTGAATTTGCTGTGAGCTTTTTTATTTTGATGTGAGTGATTTGAATTTGCTGTGAGCTTTTTTATTTTGATGTGAGTGATTTGAATTTGCTGTGAGCTTTTTTATTTTGATGTGAGTGATTTGAATTTGCTGTGAGCTTTTTTATTTTGATGTGAGTGATTTGAATTTGCTGTGAGCTTTTTTATTTTGATGTGAGTGATTTGAATTTGCTGTGAGCTTTTTTATTTTGATGTGAGTGATTTGAATTTGCTGTGGGCTTTTTTATTTTGATGTGAGCGATTTGAATTTGCTGTGAGCGATTTAAATTTGTTGTGAACTTTTTTATTTTGCTGTGAACTCTTTTATTTTGATGTGACAGTTGTGGGCCACCGTACTGAAGCACTTCTTTTCTTCATTTAAACAACAACACAAACTAAAAAGTTACCGGATGTGTGCAATTTATTTAAAGTGCTGAGTGTACGGGCCCGCAAATGAACCCAGGCCCGCAAATGATCCCAGGCGCGCAAATGAACCCGCAGCCGGCCCGCAAATGATCCCAGGCCCGCATATGAACCCAGGGCAGATAAAAGAAAATATGGAATCTGGCACCGAACTAAATCATAAAAAAATCATGACAATAAAATTATCTATACTGCTACTATATGATACATTATTGTTAATATTCAGTTATGAAATAATTACACAAAAATAAGCAACCAAGTGAGGGCTACCGGTTTATATCAGGCTCTAAACAATCTCTATTTATTTAATACAACTCAATGTAATTAATAACCGATATAGCCATATGTGCTATATTATATTATTTTAAATTCGGAATCCGTTCTTTAATGTGTTGAACTGTATGATCAAAAAGGACTTGGTTCGTTATACTTTACTGAAATTATATCCATTTATTTAACGTAATTGTTTATTTTTACTATCGTCATTTTGGGGAATAAAACATATTAGAACTTTAACAAATACGCGACGAAAGAATAAAGCATTAATGTAAAGTAGCTACAATCATGTGCAAAATTGTTGCCGGTCACTTTTTGTTTGCGTTTCAAAAAATATACAAAATGTATCAATTTGATTTGCAAACCCCCTTCCCCCCTAAGCAATGTTGATTGGTCTTTCAAATGACAACCGTTTCACATTCCCACAATTCAACATTGATACGGGGGAGATGGGGAAACGGAAAAATGATGTTGAAATATTTTTTATGTAAAAACCAGATAATGTCCCAAGGTATTTTGCAGATGATTGTAGTTCTAAGCTTTTTTGGATTGAACAAAAGACAAATGAATGGTAAAAAATCGATTTAGGACTGTACTAGTTAGCCGGCGTAAAATGTTTTAAAAGCAACCTCGTTCCCAGGGCCCTCTCCCTTCGCTTTTGGGTGGGGCCATTTCCCGCCCCACCCAAAAGCCAAGGGAGAGGGCCCTGGGAACGAGATTGTTTTAAAAGTATAACGAATCAAGTCCACTTTTGATACAGTTCAACACATTAAAGAACGAGTTTAAAATAATATAGCAATAAAGCAATATAATAATATATAATATAGCACATATGGCTATATCGGTTATTAATTACATAGAGTTGTATTAAATAAATAGAGATTGTTTAGAGCCTGATATAAACCGGTAGCCCTCACTTGGTTGCTTATCTTTGTGTAATTATATTTCATAACTGAATATTAACAATAATATATCATATATAGTAGCAGTATAGATAATTTTATTGTCATGATTTTTTATGATAGTTCGGTGCCAGATTCCGTACTTTCTTTTATCTTCCCTGGGTTCATTTGCGGGCCGGCTAGTGGGTTCATTTGCGGGCCTGGGATCATTTGCGGGCCGGCTGTGGGTTCATTTGCGGGCCTGGGATCATTTGCGGGCCTGTACAGTGCACCTGACGCCCTTCATGATATTTTGCAAACTGTTGTACATGAGCTGTATAATAAGTGTACCGGCTTAATATTTCTTGATGTCGACCTCTCCTTTTTGAGATATGAACATTTGAAATCTGAAAATGCAAATGAGGTGACGTCATCCGTTTTTGTTTCTTGTTTTGAATTTTCTAAGGGAACCCCCCCCCCCCCCCCCCCTCACATAAATATTACAAATAGATTAACTAATCCTATTACTAACACTAATCTAAGAGGTTACTACCAAATAATGAAAAATCAGTACACGAAGATATGGAAATCTGCTTTAGAAAATTCTAAAAAGCTAAAGTTATATAACTCAATCAAGGAAAATTATGAGTCAGAAAGCTATTTAGAACTAATTAGCAACTTCGACCTACGAAGAAATTTTACGAAATTAAGAATTAGTAATCACAAACTAGCTATAGAAACAGGGAGATTTGAAAAGAAAGAAAAAGATAAAAGACTCTGTATCTTCTATGACCAAAATGAAATTGAAACAGAAGAACACTATCTCCTCAAATGTCCTCTGCTCGTACTTTGATTTACGTTCTCAATTGTATAATAAATTAAATGATCAAAAAATAGATACAAATAATTTAAACATTTCAAAACTATTGAAATCGAATAATCAAACTGTTTACTAGTATCCAAATATATTCTAAAATGTCTGAACTTTCTCAACAAAACTAAAATTGTAACAACATTAATTAGACTATCTTAAAAATCAATCATTGTAATTCAATCAACTTTCCTTATAAACTTATATACTCATTTTCATGTTCATTTACACTTTAGCAATACCTGTAAATTTAATAAGGTAATGCAAAATAAAGTTTATCTAACTATGGATAGTTTGCTTATCTAGCCCATCGAGTACACATAGGTAGGGGTCATCCGGGATACGGATCTTGCCTCAGTCCCCTACTCGGCCACGCACGCTTCCACCGGGAAAGATGGCGGACGCAGTGAATGAAAAGCTCACAACAACACCAGTACCGAAAGGACCTTATGATATTCCTTCGTGGTAAGATCGTTGAGTCAAATAAAGTTATACTTGATTTTGAGTTTAAACAATGTCTTGATGTGTATTTTAAGGGCCGGTAAGCCATCTCAAGGGATACATTTGGACGTTATGAAAACTGACAAACTTGTAGAGGTAAACTATAAACGCTTCTTTGTCAATATTAATACTACTTAGATTATCTGTTTGTTGAGCATGTAGTGTAAGGAGTATATTTCAAACGTGTTACGATTTTGATAATAAAACGAGCAAAATTTGTGTACACAAAATCGCTTCCACAAAATCAAAATGTTGATCGTCAAACACAAATTGTTATATTGATATTAATATTAATATTGATAAATATATAGTCAAACGATTCATAAAGCATGATCATAGTGATGATAAGTCATAATGAACATCATGATAATTGTTATCATCATCATCATCTTATTTAACTCTAGAATACCTGGCTGAGTCAATAGACCGATCCAAGGTTATTGCCGCCATCTTGCAAGGGGTGCAAAACTACTGGGGCGAGTAAAGAATGTATGTGATTTTGGACCACTTTGAACGTACGTATTTTTCTTCCAATTCATTGGATTTTCAAAGTTAAAATTGTCTATCAAAGGTTTTGCATTTGTTTATAACATATCCAAAAAATAGCGCTGGGAAACGAGCTACAGGCTCTGTAATCAATATTTTAGATCTACATACAAACACTTTGTTTCAGCGATATAGAATTACACAGTAAATATAGGGAGATTTGAAATCGCCGTTTACATACGTCTCACATAATTTAACAACCTTAGTTTGATCTCAGGTATAGCCATGCATAGTATCTTTGATATAAAATGTTTATATTGAACATTCGGCAATTTCCAATGGAGTTATATAAGTTCAAAGTTACATACATTTATTGCTCGCCCCAGTAGTTCTGCACCCCCTACAAGATGGCGGCAATAACCTTGGATCGGTCTATTGTGTTATTGCTCACAACATGAATTTATTTAGTAACCTGGTATTTTGGGTTGAATTGAAAATCATTGTTGTTTAATACCATCACATTCCATCATTGTTGCTGTCACAGCCTACCAATATTATCACTATCATCTTCATTGTTTTCATCATCATCATCACTGCCATAATCAACATATTCTTTGGGCCATCAAATACATACAGTCAAACATGCATACACTAGTATGTCCAAAACAAATGACAAATCTCCCAGTTTAGCTGTCTCAAGATTTTGAGTGTAATCTCATATTACATTAAAACATTAAATCTCCCTATTGTTACAATAAGATTGTTTTTTTTTTTACATTAGCACTTAAATTAAAACGATAAGTTCTCAGACGTTTCTTTTTTTTAAATCTCCCTGTTAATGACGATATGCAGCCATTTTTTTTGTTCTTTATTTCAGAGGTAAAACAAAACAAAATAGTGGAAATCACAAAGTCACCAGATTTTTAAACTTTTGCGGGCTCTCTACTACCAATAATTATTCTCCACATATGAAACAATGCAATGTCGTCATCTATAGCTCATTGTCATTATCATAAACAATATAATTGGCATCCTCTTCATCATAATCAATGTCAAAATCACCATCATCACCACCTTACCATGACCATTATTATCATGACCATTATTATCATCATCATCTTTATCAACTGTTGTTGTACATGAATTTAATTTCCATTGCACAACAAAATGAAATTTAACTTGAATGACATTTTGAGCTTTAGCCCTTCATCCCTTCATCGTAATGATTAATAATAATAATAACTTTATTATCCAATATGGTAGACTATAAGTCTAAAATACATTGGTAGTATAATATATTAATACAATAGATATAATATAACAATATGTACAATAGAGATCTATGATAGTATAGGTATATAAAATATTGTAAGGAATGAAGATGAATAAATACATATATATATATATATAAAATTAATTGTTAATTTTAAAAAAATTAAAAGTTAATTGGTATAATGATATTATTTGCTGGTTTCAGTGAGTTCGTTGTTATATAGTCTGCTGGCTTTAATTATGAAGGAGTTTGCTGTTCTTTTGGTGCGGGTTTGTGGAATTTTAACTGTTCCCCTGGCTTGCGATCTTGTGGAATAGTTGTTTTTATACCACTGTGGGAATAGATGATAGAATGATGTTGCCTAACTATGGTTTGATGTGTTAAAGAATTATAATTGAGAAGCGGTGTTCCTTTTTTACTATTTTCTACAGAAACTTATCATTGATGAGAAGTCTTGTTATCTATTTGGAAGGAACAAGGATTCATGTGACTTCCAGTTAGAGCACACTTCTTGTTCTAGAGTACATGCAGCTTTGGTGTTTCACAGACACCTCAAGAGATGTTTCTTGGTTGACTTGGGAAGCAGTGAGTATAGAGATCTATAGCAGTAGTAAAATATAGTTATACGGTACTATGAACACTAAACCTATAAAGTAAAACCAAAACAGTTACTTACAAAGAGGTTCTATTAAAGACATTCTCAGGCAATTGAAGTTGTGATGTTATTTATTTTAAACTTTGCATAAGAAAACTTGATCATATAAGAGTTTAAAATATGATATAAAAAATGGGAGTCACTGTGCTTGGTTTTGAGATACTATGGAAATCAGTAGACTGGTAATATCATGCCCCAAAAATTCGGTCCACGTGACCAATTTTTTTTGTACCATGTGATCGCTTCTGGCCAATCATTTTGCTCAAAATTGGTCATGTGGTACAAAAAGACACATCCCAAGGCCAAATTTTCAACGTACATTTAACCACTCTAGTGATTTTCATAGTAAAGTGTGGTGAATAGACCTCTTTACCTCCGTATGCAAATTGCCTATTTCAGACCACGTGTCATTCCTTTGAGAATTGTTCTTTTATGATGAACGTGTTAGATCATTTACATGTGAAAGAAACAATTCCTAAAGGTAGCATCACATGATCTGAAATGGGACAACAAACAAGGAAGGTAAAGAGGTCTATTTTTATCATTTTCACGAATATTCAAACTAGCTGCAGAAAACAACGTCATTTACAGACTTTTGATTGTGAGATTTTTGTTGTTCATTTTCAGCTCATGGCACATTCATAGGAACAATCAGAATAGAGAAACAAAAACCAACCCAAGTCCAAGTTGATAGTGTAATACGATTTGGTGCATCAACACGTAGTTATACTCTAAGAGAAAAGCCTACAGGCTCATCAAAAGGAGACAAAGAAAATGCTGATGAGAATGAAGAAAATAACCAAGCTGGCTTGTTGGGTTTGCCAGAGTCTGACACTGAACTAGAAGTAAGCATTGCTTTACCACAACTATAAATTTCCATGCTTGCTGATTGGGGGGAGGGAGGGAATGGTAGTGGTGAGTGGATCACATTCTGGGTCAAAAGCTCTTGGTCAACTTAACCTGGGCAGGTAGTTGTGTACTCAGGCAGGACACTTTACTCTCTCATGAAACTTATTCGGGTTTATTTAAGACATCTTAAGATAAAATATATACCCTGTCCTAAGACCAGAACCCTGACTGGCAGCACATACCTGTTTAGCAAATATATGGGAGTCACTCTATACTATTATTCCGCTCTATACGTTTTATATTGGTTAACTTGGATATTACCACTCTATACTATTATTGTGCTCTATACTTTTATTGGTTTACTTGGATATTTCCACTCTATACTATTATTGTGCTCTATACGTTTTATATTGGTTAACTTGGATATTACCACTCTATACTATTATTGTGCTCTATACTTTTATTGGTTTACTTGGATATTACCACTCTATACTATTATTGTGCTCTATACTTTTATTGGTTTACTTGGATATTTCCACTCTATACTATTATTGTGCTCTATACTTTTATTGGTTTACTTGGATATTTCCACTTTATACTATTATTGTGCTCTATACTTTTATTGGTTTACTTGGATATTTCCACTCTATACTATTATTGTGCTCTATACTTTTATTGGTTTACTTGGATATTTCCACTTTATACTATTATTGTGCTCTATACTTTTATTGGTTTACTTGGATATTTCCACTCTATACTATTATTGTGCTCTATACTTTTATTGGTTTACTTGGATATTACCACTCTATACTATTATTGTGCTCTATACTTTTATTGGTTTACTTGGATATTTCCACTTTATACTATTATCTGCTCTATACTTTTATTGGTTTACTTGGATATTTCCACTCTATACTATTATTGTGCTCTATACTTTTATTGGTTTACTTGGATATTACCACTCTATACTATTAATATTCTACTCTATATGTTTATTGGTTAACTCGGATATTACCACTCTATACTATTATTTTGCTCTATACTATTATTCAGAACTTCAGAGTAGTCCTTACAAAAACTGTTATTTAATTCCAGGATCTCACAGAGTTTAACACAGCACATAACAAGAGATTAGCTTTAGTTGGGCTGGATGAATCAGGGGGGAGTCTGGGAACAATGACTAAACTATCTCGCAAGAGAAAGGCTTCTCATAATGTAGTATTTAAAGATGCAGAAGAAATTATAAATCCAGGTAATGAATTGAAACTATTTGCTAAAGTTACATGTATCAATAATAATAATAATAATAATAATAATAATAATAATAATAATAATAATAATAATAATAATAATAATCAATGGTATGAAATCATACCATAAGAATAGCACCAAAGCCGCCACAGTCGGAAGCACACTCGAAGGTATGTTCAAGGACATCGGCCTTCACTGGGGTATCAACAAATGCGCAGCTGTCCACATCAACAGAGGCATCTATCAACCGAGCGAGGGACTCCCCCTGGGTAGTGGACAGCAAATACCCATACTCGGTGAAGATGACTACTATAAGTTCCTAGGAAAGTATGAAAATATCACCCAGCTCGAAAAGGAAGTTCAAAAGGTAGCAGGTAAAGAATACACTAGAAGACTATCTGTTATATGGTCATCACCGCTGTCAATTCCGCGAAAGATAGCTGCAACAAACACCTTTGCAATTCCTGTACTCTCATATCACATGTGGACAACTGATTGGAACATTCAACACCTACAACAACTTGATAGGAAAACACGCCAAATAATGAATGAGAACACTTGTAAACACAGACATGAGTCGAACGCTATACTCTATCTCCCATTCCACAAAGGAGGTAAAGGTCTTCAGCAATTAGAGATGCTGTATAAAACCACTAAGATCAAGACAGCACACTACTTAACAACGAGTGCTGACCCACATGTCCAACTTGTCTCATCTTTCCAATTGTACAAGGAAAAGAAGTCTCTAAAGTCCATAATAAAGGATGCAAAAACGTATGCACACCAACTAAACCTGGACATAAGATATGACTCCAAAGAAAAAACAACCACCATCACTTCAAGTAGCGCTAGTGCAGAAGTATCTAAATGCCAGCCAAGATACATTAAATCAATACTTAGGAAAGAAACAGAGAAGAAACTGGAGGAGGAGGTAAAGCAACAACCGTGGGTTGGACAGTACCTTACTACGCAATGGAAAGACCAAGATCTAGAGAAAGAAAGCTACAATATAAACAAGATATGGAAAAACATCCCTGATGTTGTCTACAGTGTATATACCAGTATCTTTCAACAACTAATAACAACAAAGACTTACCAACGAAAGAAACTAAACAATAGAGAAGGCGATTTAATCTGCAGACTATGCCATCAAAAAGAAGAAACAATTCCACACCTATTCTCAAACTGCTCAGGTATCGCTCAATCTTTATACACGGCAAGGCATGACCGTATGCTTCGCCCTGTGTACCATCAAATCCTATCACATTTTGGGTTTACAGAACAAGACGACAATACACCGTGGCACAAACAATCACTCCCAAAAAGCTGCATAGAAAATGACGAAGCCAAAATACTGTGGAACATCCCAATGCATCTAGACATTGCCCCAAAAAACGGCGCAAACAAACCAGACATTACAATAATGGACAAGAAGACCAAGACGTGGCTGATCATCGAAGGAACCGTATGCAACATCGGTCGCATAACTGAAAGAGATCTTCAGAAAACAGAAAAGTATATAGACTTAAGAACAGGATTAAAGAGACTCTATCCTAACTATAACGTAGTGCAAGTAAACGTCGTCCTAGACTTCCTAGCAGGCTACCAAAAACAACTGGTAACTGAGCTAAGTAAAATAGGACTCGAAAAAGTAAACCAACTAGCCAAAAAGTGCCAGAAATGGATAATTTCGCAAAATTGTGAAATCGTGAAGGCCTTATATACCCGTTCATAAGTTAACACTGTTGTAATCGGCACCAAAACTGAATATTGCCTAGAAAATTTCCGCAATACTCATTACATGTAAACCAAGAAAAGTTTAAATAAACGATACAATAATAATAATAATAATAATATTTTAATTCTTTAATATGCATTTAAAAATCTTTAAAAATCTCAATGCTTTTACAATATTATGTATAGCTTGAGTTTTTTACTTGCGAACTTACCTCCTTACATTACTCACTCACTTACTTACCTATTTTATTTACTTTCTGCCCAATATATTTCAGCAATAAATTAATTTAAATAATATATAATATATACAATATATATCCTGATCTGTATGGGATATACAATGGTGAGCCAAAGACGAGCCATTATATATCTCATACAGATTGGACACGAATACTTATAAAAGTCCAACCTTAAATCTTTCATATTTTACTAAAATTGTCAAGATAAAATGCAAATCAGGACGATTTTGTATTTAAAACACAAACTTCCTTTGTAAAATTCTCATTAATTATTCATGAATTTTATAAGTAATATATACAATATGAGCGGCCGATCTGTATCCGATATACAACGGCGAGTCGAAGACGAGCCGTTGTATATCGGATACAGATCGGACGCGAATATTGTATAGAACTTATGAAAGTCCAACGTTAGTTCTTTCATATTTTACTAAAATTGTCAAGATAAATGTAAATCTGGGCGAGAAAATTCAAGTTGAAACTTATGCAAATCAGGACGAAATCTGTATGAGATTTACAACCTCCGTCACGGACGTGAATTCTTTTGTCAATTGCTCATTAATTATTCATGAATTTTATTAGATCAGTTACAGTGTGTTTCACATAACAATCGACCATAACCAAAAGTTATGTGAAATGCACTCATTTGTCTGTAAAATCAACCAAGATCTCTGGATGGAATCATTGTTGATCATGTTACTTGCAATTGTATTGATTCATCAAAATTTACAGTAATTCTTGTTGTTTTATAACAGAGGATGTTGATCCCAGTGTTGGAAAGTTTAGGAATATGATTCACACATCAATGGTTCTACCAGCCAAAGTAAGTGAAAAAGGTTATTTTATTATTGCTATTGTTACTCTTTGCACTCTTTTATTGTATTTTTTACATTCTTCTACTTTGCATATAAGTTTTTCTTAATGTGTTGGGCTACCTGTGCTTAGCAGCTGGCATTTCACTGACTATACTTACTTATGAAACACCAGCCACCCTGTTCTACACAAGCAAAAGATAATTGATAATGACTTGATAACACGTTGCTATGTATTGGTTTCCTCCCGATTCAAATTTTTGGTGAATAAATTGTTTCTCATGTATTTTGATATCACATGGAAAATGTTTGGGCAAAAGTTTTTATTCCCAGTGGCTTTTAATTGGGTGGAAACTTACATAGCAACATGTTAGCCGATTAGGTCTATTGCCAGGTCCGCCTACTTTCATTGGTGGACTGGCTCAGTGCTCAAAAGTTTATGAAGAACACTGAGATACATCAGTAATTTGAGCAAATTGATATACACCTATTTTAAAAATCTTTGTCACAGCCGAAGCTATAGTCCACACTCTGAACCCTGCAAAGGTTGTCGGTAGTTTGAACATGATTTGTGATTATTACACATTTTATAAAGGAATATCAGTTTTTCATCATCTACCACTGTAACAGTGTTATAACATAAATACGTCCATCCAAAATATGCTATGAAAATAACAAATTAAAGAAGAAATACCGACAGAGTGTGGACTGTAGCTTCGGCTGCGACAACGATTTTTGAAATAGGTGTATAAGCATTCATGATGGACAAAGTAGCTAAGTCTTGTGAGTTAGCCAGCCTACTTCATAACACTTCCAATCACTTTAAAATTAATGAATTTCAAATTGTTTTGTTGAAGTTTTGAATGCATACATTTACAATCTATTAATAATGGTGATAAACTTAATTGGATAGACAGATAAAGCATGCTTGTTTACAATCCAGCCCACAACCATTGATAATTTTTTTTTTTTCTAGAAAATTCGTTTGTCAGGATCTGGACCAGGAAGTATGACAGATAGTATAACTAGAAGATTACAAAGCTTTCCATATTCACAAGGACTTTATGCAAACTTGCCCATTTCTGGGGGCGAAGAACCAACATCTCCCACCTCTCCTACATCACCTACGGCATCTTTACCAAAGCTAAACATCACGTCAGCACCAGAAGTAGAGTCGCCAACTGTACAGCATGTTAACTTTATACATGAAACATTTCATCCAACAACTGCTGTGTTGATACCAAATATGCAAGTTGAAGCACCAAAAAAGAAGAAGTATGCCAAGGAGGCATGGCCTGGAAAGAAACCTACTCCGTCGCTCTTAATTTAGGATGTTATGTGGTAATAATTATTAGGCTATTGTGTACAACGTAAATAGCAGACATGCCAAACCTATAGATTTACTAGTGCCAATTCATACTATTTTGCTTGTCTTATTTTCTTATAATTATAGGTATTAGTGACATTTTAATACATGTGATAATAATTAGTTGTCATTATTCAAGCAAGGAAGATGTATATTGGTGAAGTGAATAGCACTCTTAAGGCCGATTTACACGATACGATTTTGACCTACGACTGTAGTATACGATTTGCCTACAAATTGTAGTAGGTACCATTCACACGCGCACGACTAGTCGTATACGATTCGTATACGCCATTGCTAAAATCGTGAGTGATTGGACGAAATACTAGTTCCAGTCCTAATATGGGACAAATTACGTCATTTTCCTACGACAACTCGTAGGGTTTTGATCCTTGGTTCAAAATCCTACTACAAGTTGTAGGTCGCGTGCGTCAGTCGTAGGCAAGTCGTATTTGCATTTACACGGTACGACTTGGAGCTCATTTGAGTCGTATACTACAAGTCGCATACGACAATCGTGCCGTGTAAATCGGCCTTTAAGACCCGAGCAAACGCACGCAACATTGTTGGCCAACATTGTTGCGATACGGTTTGTTGAACACGATAACAAAAGAAATGTTGGATGAGTTTCATCAAACATCATCCAACAGGGTGTTTAAACGGGCCCAACATGTTGGAGCAACCATGTTGGTCCAACAATGTTGCGTGCGTTTGTACGGGCCTTTACTCTATTTTACTCTTCTCGTGGTTGAAAATCAGTGTTAAAAGCATGTAATGTATTCTTGGTATTTAACTTCAATCTGTGGAATTTTTGGCCCTTTCAATTGTTTGTTGATGTGTATACTTCTTACATTACCACAGGCTTTAATCAAATTCCAAACTGAATATAATAGGCCATTTTTAAAATGGCTTCATTTTATGAATGAACCTCGCCGATTAAGCCTGGATTTACCAGTAGCATAAGCACAAGTACCAACAACATACCAGGGTTCGTACGGGTTTTGGAAAGTCTTGGAAAGTTTTGGAAATTGGTAATGCATTTTTCCAGGACCTGGAAAGTTTTGGAAAATTTCTTTTTCATCTGCTGGGCTGTGGAAAAGTTAGGGTTTTTTTCTCGGTTGCCCAGCTCCTACCTTGCAAAGAACTGTTTTCTTTGTAATTAAAAAAACGGCTGATGATGTTTTTGCCTGCTGCAATCAATGCCCGTTGGCACTTTTCGCTTGTGTGGTTTTGGAATTTTGAGTAATAGGCTTTGAAAAAATTTTGGAAAAGTTTTTGAAATTTTCTCTGAGGATTGTGTAGGAACCCTGACATACGTAGACTTGTCTTTATTCACACCTGTGATAAGTGCAATACTGATTATCTGAATGTTGCTTATGATTGTTCTTATGCTGTAGTAACAAAAACCCTTTTTTTTAGGCTGAGATTGAATTAGTGAATTGTGAAGTTGTGAATCCTATTTGTATAATATCGGCTTAGTGGTTTTGTTATTTTTATGGTTCTTGGACTATAAAATAGTCCTCTTAACAGTTCTCATCGATCAATCTCAACCTCGATAGCGCGTAATATATTCTTTAGAATTTGACTACAGCCGGCCGTGGTGATTTAAGGAATGTACACATTATCAAACAATTGAAACACTAAGACCCCGTCTACACGGATCCGGATACTTTTGAAACCGCATACTTTTTGATGCGAATCGGCCTATCGTCCACACGAATCCAGTGAATCCGGTCACCGAAACCGCATACTTTTACTTGAATCCTCCAGATACGCGGATTCGTGTGGACGCAAATATTTCTATGCGGTTTCAGCCGGATCGGATTCGTGTAGACGAGGCCTAAAATTCACGGGCCATAGTGAAATTCTAAAGAGTATACTACCAAAATTACTCAACTGTTAGCACCGCCAAAAAAAACGATGAATTCCGGTTAACTCATGTGACCATTTGGGGCGCTCCAAATGGTCATGTGACATTAAAATATCGTTAAAATAACGGTATTTTAATGTCCCCAGGGGAATATAAAACAATAGAGTTACCCCGGCTAGTAGGGACAACTAGCTTCATATAAGGGGCCGACCATTTAACGTTTGAGGGGGGGGGGGGGGGGGGGGGGGTAATTTGGTCCGTGCACGAAATTTTTTTTAGCCAGCTGGCATGCGCACGGAATTTATTTGATAGAAATTTGTCCCTTTGTCCAAGTGATAGGGGTGATCGGCGGAGGTTTTGCAAACGACCCCTAAAAAGTGCGCACAGATTAAAACAATTGTTAAAGCCTTGTTGGTTTCAACCCCTAAAAGGTACGGCTGTGCGATGTTCTTGCCAGCCAAGCTTATACAAGTTGTAATTTTCAATGCTTTAACTCTTAGAGCACAAACACTATATCCATGAAAAAGAATCACATTTTTACTTTGTAATAGTACATGACTATTGGTTTACTATCAAATAGACAAGTAAATTTATAACAACGTATTGTTTCCTTTGTGTTTGATGTTTCTTTTTCTCAAGCATAACCATAGTGCAATGCTAGCACAAGAAAACTACCGCGATATCCATGTAAATGGAATACAGTAATTGTGTAGCGAGTAGGTTGATTTGCCTGCTACAAGTGCTAGAAGGTCCTATAGTGCCAGGATCTTCCTAGTCCCATGTAAACACCCATTAATGTGTTGTCTGATTTGTGGTCATTTATTAAATTAGATATTTCAATCTTAACTTTTCAAAATAATTCGTTTTGAAGGTTGAAATAGTATCATATGCTTGATTATGTGATCCAGGAAAAGTACTTTGATGATTAAAACTGTTGTCTTTGATTTAATATTGCCGCCAAGTCTTGATCGAAAACAGCTACTGAAAACTAAAGCAAGCGAAGCGAAAGAAAAAGATAGCTTGTAGTCGTGTCGCAGTATTAAATGTAAAGCAATTTAACTTGTCTATTAGCAAGAGAATCATTTGCCTTTTTTAATATTTGAAATTATAATTGGCTTGCATGGTAGTTTTATTTTTGTAATGTACGGAAAATAACGAGAAAACTTACATTTATCAAAAATTATCGAGCGGGATCCCTATATATCCTTTCTGGAGAGAGCGTTGAATATCACTCTGAATACCCTCCCATTTGGTTTGTGTTTCAACCAATCAGCGCGAGGAAAACCGGAGAAAAACAAAGAACGCATCAAACAAACTGTATATTCCAGTTGTCGGCCGGGAATGGATCGAGCCCACCAAGGGGAATTTAAGTGATGGTTGCAAGATATACAATTGCTTTAAATAACAAAAAGTTCCCAGTTATAGAAATGACTATTAAACAGGTAGAAAGATGGTTTGATATGCCGACAAATATACAGTAATAGCCCACATATAAGAACCTGGGTTTTAAGAACCTGTTAGGCTAAAATTTTCATTTTAAGCCCCCTCCACATAAGGACCTATTAAGGTTTAAATACCATTTATATAAGAACTTTATAAGAACCTATTTAGGCTAAATTGAAAAATTCAGGTTCTTATACGCGGGCTATAACTGTACTATATTAATCAGATCTAAACTTCTTAAGGCCGATTTACACGGCACGATTGTCGTGTGCGACTTGTAGTATACGATTCAAATGAGCTCCAAGTCGTGCCGTGTAAATGCCCCTATACGACTTGCCTACGACTGACGCACGCGACCTACAACTTGTAGTAGGATTTTGAACCAAGGATCAAAACCCTACGACTTGTCGTAGGAAAATGACGTGATTTGTCCCATATTAGGACTGGAACAAGTATTTCGTCCAATCACTCACGATTTTAGCAATGGCGTATACGAATCGTATACGACTAGTCGTGCGCGTGTGAATGGTACCTACTACATGTTGTAGGCAAATCGTATACTACAGTCGTAGGTCAAAATTGTATCGTGTAAATCGGCCTTTAAATGATTAGTATGATCTTCAATACTCCAGTTTCATGTTTTCTAGCACTGCTGTACAATTTGACAAAAGGCACATTTGCACAGGGATAATCTCGATTCGGAGTAAATTTAAATGTATTTTCTATTGTTAAGGGATAACATCTTCCCGTGCTTGTGCTTTGTGATATTTTTACAATTACAAATCGAGGCTTAGCCCCGTCTACACGGATCCGGATACTTTTGAAACCGCATACTTTTTGATGCGAATCGGCCTATCGTCCACACGAATCCAGTGAATCCGGTCACCGAAACCGCATACTTTTGAATAGGAAACGATCAACAGGATTCGTGTGGACGCAAATATTTCTATGCGCGGTTTCAGCCGGATCGGATTCGTGTAGAAGAGGCCTTAGACCAATACACCTTATGTTAGCAGTCTATAATTCCATTGTTTTCTTTTGTGTCTATTAAATTGACTATATTACACCTTGACTATTTAATTTTGTTTCACGGGTTTAATATCTTTACTCTAGCCTGTGCAAATGCGCCTTCTGTCAAATAGAACAGCGGTGCTATTTAGCGTTAAAATGGAGTATCGGAATAGACCTTTAGATAATACGCCTATTTCAAACATTGTTGTCGCACCCGAAGCTACAGTCCACACTCTGAAGCTTGCAACGGATGTCGGTAATATATGAACATAATTTGTTATATATTTAACTTTTTTCAAGAAATATTTGTTTCATCATCTATACCAATGCGCAGCAAACTGATGTCGTCATATAACACAAACTGACGTACAACCAAAATATGCTATGAATAAATAGATAACAAGAGAAGAAATACCGACATCCTTTGCAGGCTTCAGAGTGTGGACTGTAGCTTTGGTTGCGACAACCATTTTTGAAATAGGTGTATATACAATCTACGCTGATATATATACTGATGCATGAGCACCATGCAGTGCCGTATTTGTACTTGTGATAGTTGGTTTTGGCAGTATACACGTCGTACATACATTTTTTTGAAAAACGTTTTCTTAAAACAGGTGCATATGAAAAAACCCCTAAAGGTCCTAAAGTGCATGTCATTTACCTACACAAGTAAAGCGAACAATGTAATGATGATCTTATTATTTTCATTGAAATTGTTTTATAAAATAACAAAATGACATTCAGCCGTTAGTTTGTTCTAGTTTCCGTTTGTTTTGCACAGTTTTTGATGATATCGCTGAAGTTTGTTTTATATGTTTGGACTATGAAATCTCAACAATAAGGGTTTGCTAGCGGGATCTATCAAACTAAGAAAGCTTTCAAGAATTAGTTCCTGTATGGAGTCAATCAATATAGCAATAAAAGAAAGCTGTCCAGTCGGAGACGTCTTCCCACTTTACAGTGGACACTGCTTAAGTACCTTGAAAGTACCGTCATTTTACAACACTCTCTTTTCACTTGAATTTTAGTCCAGTCATTATACGGATTGACCCATCACTAATTGCAACAGAAGGTTTTTCTTCACAATCCGACCTGGAATAGCATCTAGAACCACATATTAAAAATCATATTGAATCTATGTAGGGGAACATCCTGAAAATCGCCTTTCTTTTCGTGGTAGGTTCTGTATAGACATGAAAACGAGGGGGGGGGGGGGGGGGGTTAAAATGAATTCCCCAAATGAAAAACGTGTACGGCTAGTGCGGTAAAAAAAATGCTCAGAGCCAAGCACAGATAAAAAAAACTTGCAGAGCCTTGAGGGGTAGCGAATGTAAAAATTTTAAAATCCGAGCCCGAGATTCTAGAAACATATAAGCTAATATATTTACTGTATTTAAAAATTCGAGACTCCGAGACATCAAAACACGAAAATCCGAAACTTTGAGACATCAAAAACACGAAAATCCGAGACTAACGCACTATATGTGTACAATATACACCTATTTCAAAAATCGTTGTCGCAATCAAAGCTACAGTCAACACACTGAAGCTTGCAAAGGACGTCGGTATTTCTTCTCTTGTTATCGATATATTCATAGCATATTTTGGTTGTACGTGTTTGTTTTATATGACCATAACAAGTTGTTGTTGTGGTAGATATAAATACAAATATTTTTTTTATAAAACGTACAATAAACCATAAATTATGTCCATGTAACCGATATCCTTTGCAGGCTTCAGAGTGCAGACTGTAGCTTCGGCTGCGACAACGATTTTTGAAATAGCTGTACACCTATTTCAATTAACGTTGTCCATCTGGAATGGTTGATCTGAGACCGATAGGAATTGTGGGAGCTCGTTAAATTTCAAATACATTGTTTTAATCACACTTGAATGGTGCTGAATTACAGATAACAGTATTTCAGAAGTAAACATTAATATTCAAGCATGATTACAATCGTGCATTTGCAGTTTAACGAGCTCCCACAATTCCTATCGGTCTCAGATCAACCATTCCAGATGGACAACGTTAATTGAAATAGGTGTATACCAAAACATAGACTTGCCCCAAGTCGACCTCGGTGTGTTTTCGTGATAAAAAGTGAACAAATTTGCCTAAAGTTAGCTGAACAAAGTCGCGAAGTAACTCAGTGCGCGTTTACCAGACTAATAAATAAAACGTAAAAAACGGACTTTTGGAAAGTTTAACCAAAACACAAATAGGGGTCAAACAATTGTTTTCGCTTTGGATTTCAGAGAACGAAATTCTGTAAAAAAAAAAACGTGCAAGACATCTCTGGTCGAAAAAAATATCTTGCCGAAAATGGGCGGCGAAACTGAAAACAACTTGCACAAAAATATTGCCACGCCAAATGTTGAAGAACGCTGTGATTGGATTATTATTATAAATAACTTGACTGAGATTTTGTATGCTGGCCTCTGAAAAAATGACTTGCATGGTTTGAATTTAAAATGTGATCTTACTGGTACTAACATCCCTTTAAATTAAAAAAAAAAAACAAGGAATGTAGTGCATACGAATAAATGAATATAATGCATACGCGAAACAAATTAAACTTAAAATATGTTTTCTAACTAAATACTATTCATTCCCTTCGAAAAACTTAATAAAGTGAATAACATTGAGTACGCCAATTAGTACTTCATTTATTTTTAGTCGTTGAATTTGCAAATTATTTATCTACTGCTTTTATTAATTCTTTTATTTACAGTTAAAATAAATAGAAGGCAATGAGCAAAAAACACACACTCACACAGAGGAGAGGAACGGATCAGAGAGGAGGGGGAAATAGCAAAAATAAACAGGGAGGATGGAGAAAAAGAGGTGAAAATAGAGGGAGGAGGGAGACTCATAATATAAAGGGAGGAGAGAGAAGGTCGAGTATCCCTAATTAATAAGCCCTTTACAGGACTTGGTCACGTGCCTAGATACTGCATAGCAAGAGGATTTTTGAAGGCAAGATGCCTTGCGGGGTAAAAAAAACTTACAAAACGAAAAACAAAACACTTCATCTTTGGAGACAGTTTATTCTTTAGTTTTAAGTTTGAATTCAATATAATACTTAAAATTCTTCCTCTATAAACCTGTCGTCCGTCTTACCTCCTTGAAATGTTGTTTTTTGACATGCAAAGGTCTTCCTATTGGTTTGTGAACATCAACACGGATAGCAACGTTTCAAGGTTAGTAATCGGGGTAACTTTTAGTTTTTCCTGTTAATTTCAAGTATATATTTTCGATGTTTTTCTGTGACATAAAGACAATGGAGGAATGAAACACGTTACCATGTCCTGCAAAGGGCCTATTATTGAATTATAAGTCTTTTTGGCCTGATTAATATTGTAATATTGTTTGGGCCAATTCTATGCGAACAATTTGTACCATTTGCACTCTAATGACTAGCCTCAATAGCTTATATTTCTGAATTAAGAACAAAGAAAATCAGGGAAGAGGGAGAAATGGTCGAGAAAAATTAGGGAGTAGGGAGTAAAATGCTATAAAATACAAACTAGTAAATGGTTCAAATTTGTACCATTTGCACTCTAATGACTAGCCTCAATAGCTTATATTTATGAAGAGCAAAGAACATCAGGGAGGAGGGAGAAATGGTCGACAAAATTAGGGAGTAGGGAGAAAAATGCTATAAAATTTGTGAGGAAGGATATTTTAATCCCTGTTCCTCTTCCCTCCACAAATATGCATGAAATATGAATTCTAGTACTCCGGTGTTACTGATTAATATAAAATGACTGGACTATTTCTCAGTTCATATTTCTCTTCACAGTTGAATTTGTGGCGGTATAACTTAACTGGTTTTCCATCTTTGCCTGCTGAAAAATTACCATGGAAATACCTATCTTTGGTACTAAAACAAAGTCTTTCTGGGCCACACTACTGGTTGCTGAGGTTGTCATCATTTTCATCAGCAATATCTTGGCTATAAAGGTTTTCTTGAAAATGAGATCAACGCCGGCAGTTTCGCCTAAATCGACATACTTGCTTATCAATCTAACAATTGCTGATGTCCTTGTTGGAATATCTGCGATGTTTAACTTTATCGAGGTGGTTGAATACAATGAATTTCTATTCCTTCCTTGTCGTGGAATCATCATCAATGAGATTTCTCTCACTTTCACGGTGTTTACAACGTTTGCTTCCTTGGTTTCCTTGGCGTTGATAGCCCTTGAGAGAATGTTGGCCATCTTTGTACCCTTCCATTTTCGCAACGCAAGCAAGAAGCACTACATCTTTGCAATCATTGTCTCATGGTGTTTATCTGTTCCATATCTGGTCATGAGAAACATAACTGATTGTAAGAACAAAATACGAATTTTATACTTTACTATCATAATATCAACTGCAATTATAACCATAATTATCTCATATACTGCAATATTCATCAAAATCAAGTTCTTTTCGACCATGCAGCCAAGCGTCACACTACGTCACAGCATAAAACTATCGAAAACCATGCAGTTAGCAACATTACTTGCGGTTATTACATGGCTACCTCGATTCATTGCTGGTAGATTTGGATTAGCGGGAAAAGGCGTTCTCTTAGCTAATGTTTACATGGGTTGTGTTGTGTTAATGTATACCAACTCGTTTCTAAATGTTTTAATCTACACTCTTCGTATGCCACATTTTCGTCGAGAGTTAAAAAATATGTGCAAGTGCGAAGTACGATCTACTAATGGAGTAGGCCAGACATCTCGACAAGCGAGTACCATCGAGCAGGAAGAATGCGTCTGATATATGTGTTGACAAGTCTCAGTGTGCATCGTATTTAATTTGTATTCCATTTCCGTAATTTCTTGTCGATGTTGTCCCCCCCCCCCCCCCCCCCCCCCCACTCCTCCCCAAAAAGATGAACTAGCTCACAGCTACAGCTGCTTGGCGTTCAGTATGAGCAAGGATGGCACAGTTGGTTAGTGCGCGGCATTCTGTGCGAGAGGTCCAGAGTTCGATATTCCCAGTGACCTCGCTTCCTTGTTTGGAATTCTCTCCTTTCCGTGTAGCTTTAAGTAGCTTTATATACCCGTAAAACGGAGCACTGATTGAGAGAAGGGAGTAAAATGAGCACCGTCGGCCTCAAGTTTATCAGTCAATGACTGCATGTCACGAGTTACCGACGTTAAATAAGGTTACTTTACTTTTAGTTTAGTATTACTTTAGTATAGTTCCGGACTCTTGCTACTACGCATCCATTTCGCGCATCTCGTTTTTCATCATTTATTTGCGTTTTTTTGAAGATTTATCTAAATAATAGTCCTAAAACTAATACAAAATAGGTCTTAAGGTTTCTGGAGATGACAATGACAATTTGACAAGTTTCAAGAAGATGTTTAAAGTACTAGAACCCAGTCCCGCGCGGATCGTTGCCGTGTCTTTTGACAAGAAAAATGGATTCGGTCGCTTATAACTCGCCTATTAGTACGGTGACCCCCAATTTTTTTGTTTCGCTTTTCACATTGCTTATGTGATAATCTTTTTGAATCTTAAACAAAATTAATATCGTTTTCGAGAGCATTCCATAGTAATTTTGACTTTTGTAGGATCATGACCACAAAAAATGACTCTGGTAATAGATTGAATCGTTCCGGCATTAAATAGCCAAATCTTTGGCTTTTCAAAGGCTAGAAGATATGATAACAATAGTAAAAGACCTATTTTGTGAGAATCTGTCGTAATATTTGAGTAAAGATATTGCTGGTTATTGTAGTAATTTTATTTCTAACGACTGATTTAGTGAGCATATTTTGGAACCAGATTAGTCAAAAAAGTGCCTTACACCACCCCTCACAGTTCTAAAACGAAACGGTGGCCCCCCATTTTTCTTTCAGTTTTGAGCTCTACGTATGTCATATATTTAAGGGCTGGGATTTTATGGCAGACCGAAAAATATTAAAATTGCAATAATTTCACTTATATTCAATGTACTAAAACATATTTTGGAACCAAAGTGACAATTAGGCTCCTTAACATTTTGCGTTGGAAATAATTATAATTTGGTTGTCACGTGACCAGTAATTTATTGCATTAATTTCAATCGTTTTTGTGTCTTAAAATGTTAAAGACGTATTTTTAAATATGTTCTGGCCTAGAATGGATAACTTCATTGAAACGGTCAAGAGAAAAACGCATATTTGTGAATACGTTGATTGGTCACGTGACCCTTTTGGCAAATATCTCCTAAACCTTCAATGATGGACAACCATTCTAGGCCAGGTTTGAAAGACATCTATAATAGTAATTAACCCAACAACATATATTGGATCAATCTGGCTGGTGACTCTATCTACCTCTACCCCATTTTGCTATGAAACTTTAAGCTTTTCTCGACTATGATGCTGGTCACGTGTCCAATGGAATGCCATGCTTGCACCAAAAATGTTATACCTTCATTAAAAACTAACATGTACCTAAGTTAAATGATTCAACTTTTGAAACGAAGATTGAAATCCGAATTACTAACATTTTATTAAAAATGGCTGCCTGACCCAGGCCTTAACTCACTTGAGTGTAGAAAAAGTTTTAAACAATTCTATGGAAGGAATCCATGAGTCCCGAACTACCTTAACTAGCCTGAGAAGAGAAGAAATACCGACATCCTTTGCAGGCTTCAGAGTGTGGACTGTAGCTTTGGTTGCGACAACCATTTTTGAAATAGGTGTATATACAATCTACGCTGATATATATACTGATGCATGAGCACCAGTGCCGTATTTGTACTTGTGATAGTTGGTTTAATTTTGGCAGTATACACGTACATACAATTTTCCATCTTTTCTTTTGAAAAACGTTTTTTTAGAACAGGTGCATATGAAAAAAACCCTAAAGGTCCTAAAGTGTATGTCATTTACCTACACAGGTAAAGCGAACAATGTAGTGATGATCTTATTATTTTCATTGAAATTGTTTTATAAAATAACAAAATGACATTCAGCCGTTAGTTTGCTCTATAGTTTCCGTTGTTTTGCACAGTTTTAGATAATATCGCTGACGTTTTTCTTATATGTTTGGACTATGAAATCTCAACAATAAGGGTTTGCTAGCGGGATCTATCAAAATAAGAAAGCTTTCAAGAATTAGTTCCTGTATGGAGTCAATCAATTAAAAAAAATATATAACAATAAAAGAAAGCTGTCCAGTCGGAGACTTCCCACTTTACAGTACGTGGACACTGCTTAAGTACCTTGAAAGTACCGTCATTTTACAGCACGTTCTTTTCACTTGAATTTCTCAGTTCATTTCTCTTCCCATGCAGTTGAATTTGTGGCGGTATACAATCTTTGCCTGCTGAAAAATTACTGCTGAAAAATTACCATGGAAATACCTATCTTTGGTACTAAAACAAAGTCTTTCTGGGCCACACTACTGGTTGCTGAGGTTGTCATCATTTTCATCAGCAATATCTTGGCTATAAAGGTTTTCTTGAAAATGAGATCAACGCCGGCAGTTTCGCCTAAATCGACATACTTGCTTATCAATCTAACAATTGCTGATGTCCTTGTTGGAATATCTGCGATGTTTAACTTTATCGAGGTGGTTGAATACAATGAATTTCTATTCCTTCCTTGTCGTGGAATCATCATCAATGAGATTTCTCTCACTTTCACGGTGTTTACAACGTTTGCTTCCTTGGTTTCCTTGGCATTGATAGCCCTTGAGAGAATGTTGGCCATCTTTGTACCCTTCCATTTTCGTAACGCAAGCAAAAAGCACTACATCTTTGCAATCATTGTCTCATGGTGTTTATCTGTTCCATATCTGGTCATGAGAAACATAACTGATTGTAAGAACAAAATACGAATTTTATACTTTACTATCATAATATCAACTGCAATTATAACCATAATTATCTCATATACTGCAATATTCATCAAAATCAAGTTCTTTTCGACCATGCAGTCAAGCATTACACTGCGTCACAGCATAAAACTATCGAAAACCATGCAGTTAGCAACATTACTTGCGGTTATTACATGGCTACCTCGATTCATTGCTGGTAGATTTGGATTAGCAGGAAAAGGCGTTCTCTTAGCTAATGTTTACATGGGTTGTGTTGTGTTAATGTATACCAACTCGTTTGTTAATGTTTTAATCTACACTATTCGTATGCCACATTTTCGTCGAGAGTTAAAAAATATGTGTAAATGGAACGTACGATTTACTAATGGAGTTGGCCAGACATCTCGACAAGCGGGTACCATCGAGCAGGAAGAGCGCGTCTGATATATGTGTGGACAAGACTCAGTGTGCATTGTATTTAATTTTTATTCCTTTTCCGTTTCTTGTCGATGTTGTCCTCTGTGTGTTTTGTTTTGTTTCACCTTGGTGTATTTTTACGTTTTGTAAGTCTAGTGTTTTTTGTCTTTTCCCATCCTTCCCTTCATTCCTTTCAGTTTATATTTCCGTTCAATTTTTTTCAATTTTCGCGTTTCTTAGTTTTCTTTTTAAACTTTTTATCCTTTTCTTAGATTACTTTTTGCTTGCGGCCTGTCTTTCTGAGTCCTTCCCTTTGTTTATTATATCATATGTTATTACTCTTATTGTTTCTTCCTGTTTTGGTCGTGAGTTTGTAGCTTATTGACAATATAAAATGTTTATTCTGATATTTTTTCCATCCCATCCGTCTGTAGTGTAGTTACTTCAGGCAATGCCATATAAGTAGGATGGGTGAAACCATCCCCCCTCCCCCCTCCCCCCTCCCCCCAAAAAGATGAACTAGCTCTCAGCTACAGCTAGCGTTCAGTATATCGAGTGCTCAATAATTTTGAAATAATTAAACTATACTTAGGGTACACTACAGAGTGGCGTGGATGCTCGGCGTCCCTTTTAGCGTTAATTTGGTAGGATGTTCATAAATGAAAAAAAATACCAACAATTTTTATTGTCCCTCTCAAGGTATTACGTTAACATAAATCCTATAATCTTTAAATCATAAATCTTAAACTTGTAAGAGTAGATGGCGTTTTATGCATATGTCTTTAATATTATTAAATTTAAAAAACAATCATAGGTTTATTTATTATTTAAATTGGGGTAAAAATTAAATTGTTGTCACGCCCTCCACCGATTGGGCATGGCCCGTGCATAAAAATTATTTACATGGCATATTTATGTTGTAAGAAAAAAATAAACTGGGAGCTCCGCTATTTACAGTGCGAATCAAAAAACCGTGGGCACCCAAAAATATTTAAGAATTAAATCGTTTATTGCACAAACAACTATATCACTATATTTTGACTGATGTGCAGTAGGATAAACCTTTTGTAGTTAGAGTTGTTTGTGAGTTGTTCAACGAACAATAAACGATTTCTAAAATATTTCAGGGTGGCCACGGTTTTTCAATTCGCACTGTAATAGGCATTAGTGAGTTACTTCATACTGAACTGGCTACATATATGTTATGAGCAAAGCTTGGGCTTCCTGTGAAGAGAGTGATCCAGGATTGCACCATCATTGCACCACAGTCTGACTATATAAAGCTCGAAGTTGTTGTAGTGTTTATTATTAGGTTGCCGAGAACTATCAGTTCTCCAAGTACAAACTCTACATTTCTAAGCATGTCTTTTGTGCAAGACATTTTCGTTTTGTTTTTCAACCACTGGTTTGGTTTGTCTGTGTTAGTTTGCCTAGCGATCGTTCTGTATTTATGGGGAATAGCTCCTTACCGTAGATCTGCCATCGTTGCTGTTGTTGGAGATCTACCAGGACCGACTCCTTTGCCTTTTATTGGTCATTTGGTGGATGTTATCAAATGCAAAGGCCAACTACATCTGCTGTTTGATGATTTTTACAAGAAATACGGTCGTTTGTTCACCGTGTTGTTTTTTAGCAAGAAACCTGCTCTGATGATCAGTGACCCTGACATGGTCAAAGATATTCTTGTCAAAGAGTTTCAGTGTTTTCACGATCGACCGGTAACGTACATAGTATTCATTTACTCTAGTCAAATATGTATTTTTATATCCATCTGTCCGCCATATGAGTGAAGTTTTATCGAGACCTGGGTCCAATGTTTTGATCGGTGACGTAGACTTATTGTTTTCCTTTCTTCACGCTTGGCATAAATGACCTCAAAATCGCTCATTAGGGCGTATTTTAAAAATTTCAAGTTGGACTTTCATCAAACTTGGCAGGAATATAGGGATTAATAGGAGTTCTACAATGGTTTAATAATGTCTATCCGAAATTTGTGAAAAAATCGGTTTCGTACAATACGTCTCAATACTATAATAAGTAAGTTATGCAATTCTTATATGAAACGAAAAAAATGTAAGTTGATTCTAGCTAAGTACGACTGGAAATAGTCCTTTCGTCTTCTAGCTATTATATTTCACGATGAACTTGGCATTTGATTCAAATATTTACTTCAATGAAGAGAAAGCATGTACTACTTTAATTCACTGCTAATCTTGAAAACGGATGGAAGAGTTGGCGTTTAAATTAGGCAGGATTCAATAATGAATAATTCAACACTTACTACACGAGAATCAGCCATCTTGAAACTGCCTTCGACCAAGATAGATAGCGGGGTAGATTCTTCATGCCGATGACGAGAAGTTACATGTTTGAGTTGATAAAAGGCTTTTTGTAATGTTTATTATTGTTATTGTTTATTATTATTATTTTCTCAGTACAGGTTTTCTCAGTCCAGGTTTTACAATAGTCCAGGTTTTACAACAGTCCAGGTTTTCTCAGTCCAGGTTTTCTCAGTCCAGGTTTTACAACAGTCCAGGTTTTCTCAGTCCAGGTTTTCTCAGTCCAGGTTTTACAACAGTCCAGGTTTTCTCAGTCCAGTCCAGGTTTTTTCAGTCCAGTCCAGTCAAGGTTTTACAACATGCCATTCAGATCAACAAGAATTATCCGTACATCGATAAAGCATAAGAAATAACCATAAAAGGAAATGTAATATGTGACGTCATAGAAACGTCAGAGTATCATTAAAATATAACATTTTATAAATTGTCATATCTGTAATGTGCTGTGAAAATTATAGCTTGTTTGGACTTCAAATCATAAAGTAAATAGGATTTCCAAGTTTTAAGGACGTTTCTGATGAGCGATTTAGAGGTAATTTATGCCAAGCGTGCTTCCAGAACTGGTATTATCAGGCAGGACTGGTTACAGGGTTGTGATGCACTGTTGATTCTGATTGGGCGATAGCTAGCAGTACAATTGAATTGACGTGACCTTGTCGATCAAACAATCTAAAAGTAGCTCTATAGGATTTTTTTGAAGTGTTTACTTGAAAAATGTACAAAAGTAGCAGTACCTCAGTTCGGAATAATTAAGGATCAATGCAGTGCATTGAAAAAATAGTTTGTAGTACAACCAATATATATATTGATAGTTATGTTGTAAACACTAGGTTATGGTACTTCACTAAAAGCTGTTTTTATTACTTCAATGAATAGGTTGCATTCACATTGCCAAAACCATTTGATGATATGCTGAGTCTCGCCAAGGGAGATGCCTGGCATCGCATGAGGACAATATTATCTCCAAACTTCAGTTCTCACAGAATGAAGCTTACATTTCCTTTGATCAATAAATCCTGTGATTTGCTGAAAAACAAACTCGATATAGTATCAAAGTCTGGAGAGGTGATTGACATTTACAAGTAAGCACATTTTTACAATATGTACAATGTTTTACTCTCCCTGGGTTGCATATGGGTGGTCTCGACACCTTTAACTGTTAAATATTTTGAAATCAACAAACATGTCAATTGCTGTATATGCTGTAAATAATCTATGTGTTGTGGGAAGAGCCTCAGAGAAGAGTCCTGATTGTACCATGAAGCTGCATTTACTGGGTTCAGTCAGTCAGTCAGTCAGTCAGTCAGTCAGTCAGTCAGTCAGTCAGTCAGTCAGTCAGTCAGTCAGTCAGTCAGTCAGTCAGTCAGTCAGTCAGTCAGTCAGTCAGTCAGTCAGTCAGTCAGTCAGTAAAAATAAAGCTTGATGATCATGTATTTAAAAAATCTAGTAAGATTACATTTTACCTGTTTTTACCTGTTTTTTTTTGGCCAGGTTTTTCCAAGGTCTCACAATGGAAGTCATCTTAGGAACATTCTTTGGTATTGAATCCAGTGCCCAACTTGACTATAATGACCCAGCCTTCAAAGCAGGCCGTGATAGTTTGGATCCTGGCCCTACAAGAACTCTACTTAGAAACCTGATCAATATCATCCCTTTTGGGTCATATCTTATAGCATACTTCCCAAGTTTTTTCCTTGGGAATTTTCAAAACCTGATTGATTTGGCAGAGAGGGTGATCAAGACAAGGAGACAGTCAGATGATCTTAAAACAAAGGTGAGTTCTCAGTCTATAGATACTAAGGTCATGTTTGTTTAGCCATAAGGTAATTGCTTGATAATTTGTTTAAACAGGCTCACTGTCCATCCTCGGGAACCCAGGGGTATTCTTCTGTCGCTCGTTTCTCGCTTCCACAACATATACCCCTGGGAACGTAGTCTGTTGGAGCTTGTTCCGGAAGTCAAAATTCAGCTCTTTCCTGATTGGTCGACCTGATTAGGTCGACCAATGAAAATCAAGATAACCATTCAAAGAATGTCAAATAAGTTTGAATTTTGACTTCCGAAACAAGCTCCAACAGACTACGTTCCCAGGGGTATATGTTGTGGAAGCGAGAAACGAGTGACAGAAGAATACCCCTAGGTTCCCGAGGATGGCTCACTGTCTTGATAATTCATTGATTGGTGAATTGGTTGTCTGATTTATTGATAGATTTTTTGATTTTTTTGATTGATTGGTTGGTTGATTGATTAGTTGGTTGATTGGTTGATTAATTGGTTGGTTGGTTGGTTGGTTGGTTGGTTGATTGATTGATTGATGATTGGTTGATTGGTTGTTTGATTGATGATTGATTGATTGGTTGATTGGTTGATTGATTGATGATTGATTGGTTGGTTGGTTGAAACTTGCTTTTACTCAATGATTGGTTGGTTGATTGGTTGGTTGGTTGGTTGGTTGATTGGTTGATTGATTGATGATTGATTGGTTGGTTGGTTGAAACTTGCTTTTACTCAATGATTGGTTGGTTGATTGGTTGGTTGATGATTGATGATTGATGATTGATTTGTTGATTAATAGATTAATTGGTTGGTTGGTTGGTTGGTTGATTGATTGGTTGGTTGATTGGTTGATTAATTGGTTGATTGATTGGTTGGTTGGTTGGTTGATTGATTGACTGATTGATGATTGGTTGTTTGGTTGGTTGAAACTTGCTTTTACTCAATGATTGGTTGGTTGGTTGGTTGGTTGGTTGGTTGATTGGTTGGTTGATTGATTGATTGGTTGATTGGTTGATTGGTTGACTGATTGGTTGGTTGGTTGGTTGGTTGGTTGGTTGGTTGGTTGGTTGGTTGGTTGGTTGATTGATTGATTGATTGGTTGATTGATTGATTGATTGGCTGACTGATAGTTTGATTGATTTGTACAGGATTTTATGGATTTGATGTTAAGTCACACAGATGTTGATGAAAGTGTCCCAGAGGATAAGCGACTATCAGAAATGGAGCTGATTGCACAGAGTATGATCTTCATGTTCGCTGGTTATGAAACAACCAGTGATACCTTAGCAATGACTTGCTATCATCTTATAACCAACCCAGATGTGCAGGAAAGATTACAGAAGGAAATTGATGAGGTTTGGGAAGATAGCGACAAGCCACCACCATATGATGTATTCCAGTCACTGCCATACCTGGACATGGTGGTCAGTGAAACTCTTCGTCTGTACCCACCAGGTAATGCATTATCATCATCATCATATCATATCATCATCATTATCATCATCATATTATCACCACCATCATCATATTATCACCTTCATCATATCATCCAGGGCTCAAGCTAAGAAAATAATTTGGCCTGCCACTTCCAGATACAGATGTACTGAAAGACGATTTCCAGTACATTTTGAGTGCAATTTTATTATCCATTTGGCAGTTCATAATTATTTTTGCCTTCCAAACCTTAAATTTGGCCTGGCATTTGGCCATAGGCAGGCAGCTATTTCGAGCCCTGTCATCATCATATCATAATCATCATCAACATCAACATCAACATCATAGTCATCATATCATCATATCATCATCACCATAAACATCATCATCATTAACATCATCATCATATTATCATCTTCATCATATTATTATCACCTTCAACATATCATCGTCATATCATTATCTTCATCATATCATAATCATCATCAATATCATCATATTATCATCACCATCATCATCATCATCATATCATCTTCATCATATCATAATCATCGTCATCATCATAATCATCATATCATTATCATATCATCATATTATCATCATCAACATCATATCATCATCATCATCATTATCATATTATCATCACCATCATCATAATATCACCATCATATCAGTCATCATCATATCATTATTTTCATCATATCATATCATATCATATCATAATCATCAACATCATATCATCGTCATCATATCATCATCATCATCATCATCAACATCATCGTTATCATTATTAATTTCTAGTATTCCCAATTAACTGATCTTTGTATGTTTGCTTTATCTAGGCTTCCTCCTATCAAGAGAATGTACCAAAGACTGTGTGATCAAAGGGGTCCCAATCAAGAAAGGCGCTCCAATCATAATCCCTGTCTACAGTATACACCGTGATCCAGACTTCTACCCAGACCCCAAGCGTTTCGACCCAGAACGCTTCACTGCTGAAGCTAAACAGTCACGTGACCCATACACTTACATGCCATTTGGTCACGGTCCTCGCAACTGTGTGGGAATGAGGTTTGCACAGATCGAGATGAAAGTGGCTTTGTCGTTTATTATGAAATACTTCACGTTATCAGCTGTGGCAGAAACTGCTATTCCACCATCCACGCGCGTCAAGTCTACTTTGGGATGTGGACAGGAAGGTGTAAAATTACGTGTGGAAAGTAGAAATTAGTGACGATAAATGAACAGTAAAGAACAAAATGAATAACTCTAGTAGACATCGTACAGTCTTTATCGTCATCCTGATAGAAAACAGAATGAATAACTGTAGTAGACTTCGTACAGTCTTTATCGTCATCCTGATAGATAATGAACAGTAAAGAACAGAATGAATAACTGTAGTAGACTTCGTACAGTCTTTATCGTCATCCTGATAGATAATGAACAGTAAAGAACAGAATGAATAACTGTAGTAGACTTCGTACAGTCTTTATCGTCATCCTGATAGATAATGAACAGTAAAGAACAGAATGAATGACTGTAGTAGACTTCGTACAGTCTTTATCGTCATCCTGATAGATAATGAACAGTAAAGAACAGAATGAATAACTGTAGTAGACTTCGTACAGTCTTTATCGTCATCCTGATAGATAATGAACAGTAAAGAACAGAATGAATGAATAACTAGTACACTTCGTACTACAGTCTTTATCGTCATCCTGATAGATAATGAACAGTAAAGAACAGAATGAATGAATAACTGTAGTAGACTTCGTACAGTCTTTATCGTCATCCTGATAGATAATGAACAGTAAAGAACAGAATGAATGAATAACTGTAGTACACTTCGTACAGTCTTTATCGTCATCCTGATAGATAATGAACAGTAAAGAACAGAATGAATGAATAACTGTAGTAGACTTCGTACAGTCTTTATCGTCATCCTGATAGATAATGAACAGTAATGAACAGAATGAATAACTGTAGGAACAATAAAGAACAATTAAAAGTAGATAGTGGAAAGCGATAAACGAACAACAAAGAACAGATATATAGTCCCCAACACACTTTTTGCGCCGAAAAAAATAAAAAATAAATGAAAATAGCAATTTGTAATGATTACTGATTTTTTGCTCGAATGTTTATTGCAAATTCACGAATTACTGTGGCATGATGGTAAAACTGAACGTGGGTTTCCTGTGGTTTGCGCGGGAAATGAATGCCAGCTCCCCCACTTTTTAATGTGCTCAGCGGTCCATGATAGAGTGAAGCAAGTGTTTGTTCTTACCGACCAGCATTGTGTTCAGTGTAAGAAACATTTGTATATAATACATGTAGGGTTTTTTCATGTCCTGTCGCCATGCATTTTACAATTGGGAAGGGGGAAGAAGGAGGGGTTTGGGATGTGTTGCCAGAGGTCAAGCCCTTTTTAAGACATTCAAGAGTAGGAAAATGGACCCTATTTCAGTGCAAGGATAGCAAGGCACTTTGTTGGAATTGTTTCTTTAAACTAAACGCTCTTGGAGAGTTCAAAGGGTTACCTGTGCAAGTAATCTCGAGCTAGATGATGAACACTCCAATACTCGCTTACTTATTTCGCGCAAGATTTTTTCTTTCCTATTGAGAACAACTGCCTACTTTTGTCAGTAGTAGACGAAAGGTTTGATTGCGTAACTAACGCTTTTTTAAAATGACCCGAAACTACGTATACTGCTCCCTAGCAGCCGTTTTTAGTGTCGTCACGAAACGCTCCCTCCCCACAAAGGAGAGGAGGAGAGGAACGTTTCGTGACGACACTAAAAACGGCTGCGAGGGAGACTATAATAATAATAATAATAATAACAATAATGATAACAACTTTATTGGACAGGGTGACACCATTACCATTTATGATATAACTGATTTTCAGGTGGCCCTAGAAACTACGTTGAGCTACTGAGACTAACATGTCTTATGAAATACTGAACTATATCGATTTCAGGATCCGGCGAAACTGCCAAATAAGCTATTTGACTAGATGGTTCTAATATTCCCATAGTTTGCTCGTAGATTCTAATAGTTCTCTCTCTCTTTTTAATTTGAGTATGTGGACTATAATCGATCCGTTCCAAAATCGCTCAATATCATCTTTCTGAGTGTACATGTAGTTCAGTCTACCACGTACGGCGTGTGCGTTTGTAAGTAGTTTGTGGGTAGCGATAAAAAAGCTAAAGTTAATGGTAGGCCACATGCCCGGGGGTACTCCCTTTGTTCAAGTGTTGATCGGCGTACCTTTAAGGGTTAAAATATTTCCTGTGCGTACCTTTTAGGGTCTGAAATCAGTATCTGAGTTAATTTATGCGTACTTTTTTTTCAAAACCGTCCGTCGAGCACCCCTATCTATCCCCCCCCCCCCCCCCCCCCCCCCCGGGGGAAGCACTGAGTAATTTCCTATCGACGAAACCTCGAAGGAATGTGGCCTCCTCCGTAGTCCGCAGGCATCTCTTATATCTCTTGTCGTCGGGCTTCCATGCAGCTGTGGTGATTAGAAAAAAAACGAGCAGGGGATAGGGAGAGGCTTGTCCCCAGTTCTTCCCTGCTAAATATTTCAACACAGGAGTCCCGATAGCGTCAACAAAGGAATCCCTAAGGAGTAGCCTTCGATCGGCGGAGGCTAGAAGGAATGATGTCATGGCGACAATATTATGTGATTTATTTATCCAATGATACGTCCGACCTCGGAAAAAGAAAAGAAATAAAAACGGCCCTCATTTTTAGACTGGGCTGCCCGCAGGTAACCCAGTAAAAATCAATACCCTATCTGAGACACACAAAAACATGAGAACTGCGATCAAAATTAGTTCTGTACACGTTGGCGAAAATCTGAAACCTAGTAAAGCCCAAGCACTTCCGGTATGCTCTGTTTGACGTTTGTTTCCGGTCGATGTCAAGAGGTCAAAAACGAATTCGATTCTTTTCATATCTGAACACTATAAACCAACAAATCAATGATTTGTAGTAATTCTGTAGTTTACTTTACTGATCTAAACAGTAAACTTGCTATGACAATACCACGATCTAGATTTGAAATGACAGTCAACAGGAAATCAATCTTTCGCTATGAAATAATACTCTCAGTTTTGCAGTAATTTAAGAACTCTAAATGAATGACAGATCTCAGCTAATCAACCAATCAGCGAATCGTTCTAGAAGTCTACATGGTTGAACTGCACGACCCTGCGTCAAATCTGTCAAGATAAACCCGCTTTCGTATTCGCAGTCCCGAATTCGAGTGCTGTACACATCACATTGTGGACCAACCGCTTTCTCACAACACATCGATACATCGATTCCTAGATTAATCATCAAACGCCTAACAGAAGAATACTTGTAATGGCTTCCTCTGGAACCGTACCACAGGACACTAGGCCGACGTATTCAGCACCCAAGGTGAGCCCACTGGAATTCTTCGACTTCAGATGAGCATTAATAACAACATCGAGGTCTTTTTAGAAACTATAATAACAATATATTAAGATATGAAATTATACAATTGTTAGTTAATGAAATAGTGTTCGTGTTAAAAGAGTAGAAGAAGTTTAGAGTTAGTTGATGATAAAAATCTGATTTGGATGGAATCTGACACCCATGTTTTGTAATGGTCTGGCTTACTGTCAAGTAACGCAATTCACTTTCGATTTCAGACCACTTGACAATAATGTGATTTTTTTTGTGTACAAATGTTTCTCTCCCTGATTGTTGGTTTTGTAATGTTTTCTATCAAGGATATTGATGAAATTAGTTAGTCGGGTTTATATTCCTTTTTACGGTTAACAAAACGTTATCTGTGAAGACAGAAATTGGTCGCACATGGAAATGATTTGAGCTTAAACATGAAACAATTGGTAATTTATTCCCAAGCTGCCTTCTCTTCTTTTTGTTACATTTGGTCGAAGATTTTGACAGAGAAAGTCTTATTTGAATCCAAAAGCAGGTAAAAATCAATTCTATAATATGTTGCCAACATACAAATTGCAACAAAGTGCTACAGGCCGAAGCCGGCATTCATGTGCTGGAATTGACTTACCTTGATATGGCTAATCCAGATAAATCAGTTTCCCTTTCAAATAAGTGAATACATTTTTTTAAACCACTGGTCTATGTTATATTACAGTCGGATAGACGTTATATTTGAGGATACGACACACGTCACTTACAAAACCGCACTCACTGGCCAACATCTATTTTTCTCAAAAAGCACTGATTGTTGGCCGTTGGTACGTTTACATGAACTCCGACTTTTCGAATTACAGTTTAATAATACCAACATTACCAACGATATAAAGAGTATTTTCAAGAGAGTATTGGTATTTTATAACATGAGATACAACTAGTTGCAACTGTTGTCACATGAAAAAAGAACATTTAGTAGTAATTTAGTAAGAAACGCGGGAAGAAATAAAAAAAGAAAGAGTTCAACTTGAGTGATGTTCTTTTGTATATTAATTTCGTTAATTCCTTTCCCACTAAATCACAAAAGTCAGGACAAATTGTTAAGACAATTGTTTGATAAACGACAAAAGCAAAATACAAAACATAAGAAAATGGAATTAGAAAAGTCAGCTTAGCAGAGAAAGAAAATGCCTGAAAAATGGGATATAGTTATTAACAGGCTGGATTTGTGAACAAATGTCTTGGTGTACATGTTATAAACTGAACCACTGAGGACGTAACAAACCCACTGTATATAGTATGATAATGTAGCAACATGACCTGCACCCTAAGTCACTGGCTTACTCCTCGACACCATACTAAAAATACACCTATTTCAAGAAAGATTGTCATCGCGAAAGGCGATAGGTCATTCATACAGCTAAACCCCAATAATCGAGGCCTTTGAAATGGTTTGCTGGATCGACTACAAACAGGACGGAATATCTTAACAATGTACCGACCGGCATCGTGTTCTTGACGAGAATAAGAAACAGAAATTATTCGTTGTTCCAGCTATTCTTGGATCTTGGTATGACAAACTTTTTTGAAACAGTTGTATATCACTTCTCCAAAATGCATTTGAAATATTTGAAATGGAAAGCTTGATTAATTATATTGCAATTGTTTTCATCGCTGACCTGCTGACTAGCTATTACGCTGATACGTAACTGTACTGAACTGTAAAATTATTTCTAGCCTTCGCGCATACGATTATAGCCGGAGTCGATCTCTGCCCATGTTGTTATACTGTTTTACGTTTACAAAAAAATCAACTATACTCGTACAACACTGCCGAAAAGCTCCTCAGAACTCCTCAGATATGACCAGACCTTCACATTCGCATTTCAGCAACCTAAATAGCTGACGCGGAGCCGGACTGCATGATTGGTTAAAGGGGAAAGGGATCATAAAAAGAGGAAGGAAATGGAAGGAAAATGGAAAAGAGAAGCTAGGAAGAATACGTGGGAAAGGGAAGAGGGGAAAATGGGGGGGGGGGGGGGGGGGAATGGTGGGCTGGTGGGTAGGATATAGTAGGAGGCCGAGTAACGGGAACAAGGAATAGAGAAGAGCGAAGGGTTAAATTGGGGGAAGAAACAGGTAAAGGGATTGAATCAATCAAGGGGAGCAACGGAAGTTTCCTAGGAAGAACTCAGGTGTTTAATATCATGTTTATGCTGTTTGTCTTTCAGCGGATCAAAGTCGTCAAGACGGAAAATAATGATATTCAAGTAACACTAGAAACAGACAGACCAGAAGAGGAATATAACAAGGTATATATAACCCCCGAAAAACCATTTAATCGAGTGCACTCCAGTTTCATGTTATTTAGCACCGCTGTACTTTTAGACAAAAGGCGCATTTGTACAGGCTAAGCCTCGATTTGTTGTAAAAATATTCACAAATCCCTAGCAACCCGTAGCCTCCTAGCAGACGTCATTTGTGTCGGTCTCATATTCCTGATAGTGGGGGAGGAATATGAGACTGACACAAATGACGCCTGCTAGGATGACCAGTATAAAGCGACCAGCAAAGCACGGGAAAATATTTTTCGTTGAATTGAGGTTATCCCTCGGTACAAATGCGCCTTTTTTTTTACAACGGTACAACGGTGCCAGATAACAAGCTTTTCGAGCTTTGCTTGGAATCAAGGAAGATCAATAATACTTCTAAAAAGAACTGATCATGTCTACAAAAACATAAATAATAACACTGACTTCGTTTTGCGCAATAGGTAGCTGACTAGAACTGCTAGTTACCGACGTTGAGTTTCGCGCTTGCATTAAGAATGTTGATTACCTTCTAGGAAATTGCTCAACCTTCAACACCAACCCAAGCTCCCCTAGACAATACCGATGATAATACACCTGTAAAGGATGGCTACTTCGAAACTGAGCTCGAAAACAAAAACGCAAGTTTTGTCATTTCTGACGGAGAGTGGGAAACTATAAAACCTCGAAACATGCCCTCTGGAGGAAGACTTCTCACCGGTCCCTGGTCACATGTTTTATCCGAACATCTGAAGAAATCCAACCCCCACTGCTGCTTCGCCTTCCACTACAATCGTTTGAAGACGGAGAACTCAAGGAAGAGATTGGCGCCCTTTTTCAAAGGGATCGGAGTTTGCAAGATCAAAGAGTGTGGCGTGACTGTCAGGCTGCTCATTCGAGGGATTAACGAGAAGCAACGATTGGTTGATGTCTCGTACACTGGTAGAATAAGACATAAGCTGAGTTATGTGCCTTGGAGAGGTGTAGTGAGAGCAGGCGAGCTACGATGCGGTATGATGCTATTAGGATTGGCAAGGGACTCGGACACGAAGACAACAATTGCTAATACAAAATAGGAAGTTTGTATTAAATAGCCTCCTTCACAGTTGTCTGCGCCATCTTGAAAGGTAGCCGGGCCTTTACATCGAAGCGAGACAAACGTTGATCTTGGAATGATAAAGACATTTTAACACCTTGCAGGACAATTATTCACATGTTTCTATCATTACAAGCTCACCTTTGGTCTCGTTTCGATGCAAAGGCCCGGTTACCTTTCAAGATTGCTCAGAGAACTGTGGAGTGGACTATCATAAGGTTTATGACAAAAAACTGAATTTTAAGACTGCGAGACACACTCTAATTTTGGAAGGGAAAGGAATGGATACGGGGGGATGGAGAAACAAGGTTCAAAAGATCTTAAATTAGATTGGGAAATAAGAGAAACTGAATAACTTGAAATGCTATAATATAGGAAAGGAGAAATGTCTCAGTAAAGAAATTGGGAAAAACGCTATGAATCGAAAAGGGAGGTATATTTGAATGTATGTTCCTCTTCTCTATACGTTTACTTGAAACAACAGTGGAAACAAGCTTAAGTGGAAGATTGAACTAGAGAAAAGAGGTGAACTATTAACAGGTGTATCTTCCTCTGGCACCTTTTTCCTTCACGTCCGGCGTCTCTCCTCGTTTATTCTTGGTGTACATTCAGGGCCGTAGCACCATCAAAATGATTGGGGGGCTCACCCATTGATTTCTGAAAATAGCCCTGAAAATAACCACCATTCAATACACTCAAATTAAATCATGGTTTTGGGGGGCACGGCCCCCCTGCCCCTCCCCGTGCTACGGCCCTGACATTCTACACAATCCAACTCTTTTTGACCCTCATTTTCGCGTAAAAGTAGGGAATTATTTGCAGTCACGAGGTTAGTGTAAAACATCAAAATGAAGGCAGTTTTAAAATCGAGTATACGACCTTGTTTACAAGCAAGCACAATTACATTATCATGGTATAAAGCATATTTGAACTTGAGATATTACTTCGGTTTTCGACTTTCTGCGAACTCAGACATTCCAACGTAACGGCTAGTTGTAAAATATGTATTTAGACCCCGTCTACACGGATCCGGATACTTCAGCTGAAAACCGCATACTTTTTGATGCGAATCGGCCTATCGTCCACACGAATCCATTGAATCCGGTCACCGAAACCGCATATATACTTTTACTTGAATCCTCCGGATACTCGGATTCGTGTGGACGCAAATATTTCTATGCGGTTTCAGCCGGATCGGATTCGTGTAGACGAGGCCTTAGCTGCAGGTACCAACTAATTAGTTTTGATTGACGGCAGCTAAAAATCGTATTTTACAACAAGCTATGGAAATATCTTAGTTAGCAGAAAGTCGAAAAACGCAGTAACAAGAAAATAAATTTAACTCCTTCTATAGTTTTTTCCCTCTAACAAGAGGGAACAGACAGGCCATATATGGCATCAAACGTAAAGGTCACAAATTAATATATTTTCAATCATGTCAAAATTATATTATTTTTATATCCTGTATATTCCTGTTTTTGTATTCCAATAAATTTAAATTACTCAGAGTTTATCAATATAGATTTGAATAGTTGCTTCAAATTGTTCACTCATCTTTTCTTTCAGATATACTTTGTTTATAGCTTGATTACCTTATGCAATCTCCACGCTACGCTTCATACTATTTGTTAATTAGTCCTGGGTACAAAAGTACCTAGTTTAATCCTTCGGGTTGTCTCTCTTGTACCCTCCATCTATTCTTTTCCATTTTTCACTGTAAATTTATCTTGTGGTAAATAAAAACCTTTGAACCTTAGCAAAATAATTCGGAAGTAGAGTACAAACACTAAAAGTGTGCAATACCTTGTACTATTTACCACTAAATAGTGTTGATCAAACAATAGAGAACAAACGAATTTGCATAATTTAGCAGTATTTAGTGGTATTTATGTTGCACACTTTTAGTGTTTGTACTCTACTAAGCACATTCATATTTAAATGTAATGATGACATTTTCTATTGTCAATGTCGGTATGACTGTCATCTTCAGAGTGAAAGTAGAAGACATACAGTTGTACTATATAGGCTATATATATATTCAGTCTCAAGGTAAAAGAAGCACTGCATAACAAAGTCAAACGTGTTGAATTACAACTTAGCCATTATGAACGTCCTATCCTTTTGTTCTTTCTAAAAACACCTTAGCTTAAATGTAACGACTTGTACGTTCACTCTGAAGATGGCAGTGACAATATAAAATTGTTATTATTATATTACACTTATGTTTATACTTTATCTGCTTCTCCTACGTTCACCTGACAATATAATGGGAAACTAGCAAGTAAACTAGTATAGGCTGCGTCGGTGTTGTATATATAAAACGATAGGTAATATAATGAAATTTGTAACACCGTAAAAAATGTTGACTTAACTTTACTGAGGTTCCAAGCTTAAGCCCTTCGTCAAATTTCATTATATTACCTATCCTTGACAATATAAAGAGTGAGAGGAAGATTATTAGGCGGCAATCAATTCAAATGGAGCTTGCACTAGCATTGCTATAAAGATCCCCATAAAAACTATATGTAACATCATGTTGCTCAGTGGTAGATCATCATTTTAATAGCCTGCTGCTTTTTTCCAAAGTGTTTTACAGTGCGACTTGCCGTACCATAGTCACTTACAAAAACGTTTGATGAATTTTTGACATTTTTTCATCTCAATCAGACCAATTACAGACATCATAGCCAGGTGATCTAAAGTCTCCGACCTCTCGATATAAACTTCTACCTGATTGGTCTGATTGAGATAAACAAATGTCAAAATAATGTCAAAAATTCAAATAAGTGACTACGGTACAGCGAGTAGCACAGTAATCCATTTTATTCTTCTACTTCAGCAAATCATTATACATTATCTTCAGTCATTTTGCTTTCCTTGTAAAGTTTTGTCCTGATTTTTCTTCCTTCTTGTGTGATATCATATAATTGGCCATCTGATACCTTCATTCTACAGTGAACATAAGCAGTCCTCTCTGTACATGCACCTATAACAGTCTTAGTGTAAGGATATTTTATAGTTGACAGCCAGAAACTTTACTAATGCCTGATTGAACTTTTCATTGATCATGTACGGCTTTACAGTGAGCACTTGCTTTCTTTAAATGGTGATGATATTTATCATTGGTTGACATGCAAAAAACCTTCCAGGCTAATAAAAAACCTCTCTGATGCCAGCATCATGTTCATGTTCCTTTACAAGTCTATCATGGATGATCTTTATTGTTCACAGCCACAATTTTCCTTGCTTGAACCACTTTGTTGCTGCCTCCTAAAATGATATGGCAAAAAATATTATTAGCAACACAAACATATCACATTACTGTTATTATTATCACATTGATGTTATTTTAATCTTTTTATCAATCCCCCTACAGGTACCTTGGTAGATGTCCTTTGTGAAAAAGGAAAAATATGTCTAAAACCCTTCCTCTGTTAGCTTGGTACTGACTTTACATCATAACATTACAACTGCATTTTATGTCAAAATCAACACGTAATAACTATACCATTTAAAACTATAAATGAATGTATAAAATTGACTGGGTAACTGAAGTCAATCAATTGCCTCCGGGGGTATATACCCCCTTTGTCCAATGATCAGTGGTCAATTTTGAAATGACCCCTAAAAGGTACGCATAAATTAAGAGAACTGTTAAAGCCTTGTTCATTTCAATCCCTAAAAGATACGATGGTGCGATGTTCTTGGCAGCCAAGCTTATTTTTAGTAACAAAGCGAAGTAAAAATAACCCTAACAGGTAGAGTCATGTTTTGACTTTTGAGCCAGAGCTCTTAAAGGTCCCTAAAAGGACGCATAGGAAATATTTTCAACCGTAAAAGGAACGCCGATCACCCCTACCGCTTGGACAATTGCTTTCTCACCCCGGTTTTCACTACAAGTGGTTTTTCGATTCCCGTGTTCGATTTGTGAGCATGATGGAGAAAAACCCTCACATACAGAAAAATATAGGATAGCTACCGCTTATTTTCAGCACATGACCGCTGGAACTCTTCAAGTTCTTTTTTGCACTTTGATCTGTCTCCTTTATTAAGCTGTAAACAAAGTTTTAGAGGTTCATAGTCACACGGTGACGCAACATTAGAAACTGTCACTTCGTCCGCCATGATGGAATTTACCCATCACCCACTGCGCGTGATTGACCACAGGTATCCCAAACATATGCAAAGGTCTGAACTTTTAATTTTTCCTGCCTACGCTTAAACGGAAATGGATGTTTCAGATTACGTCTGTTGCAAGACTTTTTAGAAATCTATATCTAACACCCTTTAAAATAATCTGTATTTGGGAACATTTTCTGTAAGATTTACAAGCTGTATTTAAATTCAAGATGAAAAATATATGATATCTTTACGATCTAAGGTGTTTTATAAGTTTAGTTTATTTTAGTTTTTTTTTATAGGGAATAGTTATAGAATACTTTATTTTAATTCGCAGTGGGGAGCTTGATGTAACAAGTTGATTGGGCTTCCTGTGGTACTGCTTCGGAAAGACATTTTTTCAAGTGATTTTTGAAATTTTTTTATTACAAATCCAAAAAACATGAAATAACCTTTTAATGTATTTTTTTGCATTCTTTTCTGATTTAAAACGCCCATTGTGTCCACGACTTTTGAGAGGGGCGCGATATGAATCCTAATTTTCGTAAGGGCGAGGGAAGGCCAGAACGCATGCGTGGGCGAGATCGCGCTGCATGCTGGGTTAGCCGTTTTTCCAAGTGCTTGAAATAGAGCGGTGTTTGAGGTTAAACCTGGCCCACTGGCCGACACTTTTTCGACTTTTTCATACCTTTTATTGGATCGTGGAACTGCCCTTTTTGATGAGTAGGAACCTTCGCTAGTATTTAAGGTAACTGTAATATTCTTGTTCATTTTTTCGCCTTGCGAAACCCTCGAATCGGTCGACTTCGCGCGAGTGTCGAGAGAAAATGTTAGCCTATTTGGATGGGTGGGTAGACCTCTTGCCTTGTGAAATATGCGTGATATCTAAAGATATATTGTCATTTAAGGCCTTAAAGATTGAATAGAGAAGGATCAGATACTGATGGCCTGAACATGTACATTTTTGTACCTTTTCTTGGCATCGTTGATGCGGTAAAGTTTGCTAGTTTAGTAGTTCTGATGCTACGTCTGGAAAACGCTCCAAGATAGTAACCAACCTTATAAATCAATTTATTGAAAAAATACCAGGGCATGTAAAGCAAATATACATGTTTATACTAGCTTAAGAATCAATGTTAACTTTGATATATTGCTGTCAACAAAGCTCAACTCTGGTTATATTTTTCCATCTTTTCAGATTTCTCAAATTATTGATGGGAGTTATTTCACATGAAATCTCCAAATGTAAATGCTGACTAGACGATAACTGTGATGAATTCTGTAGGAGTTTTGTTCTACATTAATGATCATCTATAAAGAATTGCTCGTTCTACGGACAAATAGTGACTTAAGCCATGGTCCTTACGCAGAAACAGAAAGACGAATTGTAAGTAAATGTGTACATTGTTGTACATTTTGATACATGTGATCGGTGATCACTGAATTACTCGAACAACTACAAATATTTATGCTGTGCTGCAACTCTACTGAAAAGTATTCGTCCCTATACATTAATAGCAAAACAATAGTTATTTTTGAATTATTACTAAATCAGTAGTCCATTAATCTACAGGTGCAACTTTGGAGATTCTAATGATAATATATATGTACTAATATGTTTTTCTATTTTACTTGTGAAATACGATATTGCTTCAACACCCAACCTTTTCCTGTGTATTTTTTTCCAGACACAAAGCAATAGCTGATTACCTACATCAGTGTGGATTTGAAGATACACTAAATGCTTTCAAGCAAGATGCTAACATGGTTAGTCATTGCTAACCTAATAATAAACGCTTACCAATTGAAAGGACATTTAGATTATTGTAGTCAAGTGCCTATAATGATTTTCCTGGTACATTTGCATAATATAAGTATAAATGATTTGTTCTCATTTGTTAAAAAGAGGAACATGTTTAGATATTTACACCTATCAGTGTAATGTAATATTTAAACTTTATCCAGTGAATTATTGATAAATACCTCATTAAAATAATATGGTCATTTTTCTGTTTGCACTATACTGTACTATACTGTTTATTGAACAGTGATTATAGTTTATTTGTTAGTAATCATTTGGTGTAATCACACATCAACAATATTTAAAGGCTGTGTATCGAGAGCTCCATATATTATATATACATATATAAATTATGTACTTTTAAGTTTTTTAAATAGTGTAAGGCACATTTGATCATATACCCCTGTTAATTTGTGTCTAATAAGTAATAAATTATTATATTATTATTGTCATAATTGTCGCTCTCTTCAATGTATATTATTATTATTATGTATATATATTGTCTCACGTCACCCAGCACTCGGTGTTGATGATTGATTTCATGATAACCATGGCTATTAATTCAATAATAATAATAATAATAATAATAATAATAATAATAATAATAATAATAATAATAATAATAATAATAATAATAATAATAATAATAATAATAATAATATTTTTTAATTAACGATTATTTGTGTATTTGTATATTATCATGTGCTAAAGCTTGAAATGTCAGTAAAGTTAAGTCAACATTTTTTATGGTGTTACAAATTTCATTATATTGCCTATCGTTTATATCAAACACCGACACAGCCTATACTAGTTTACTTGCTAGTTTCCAATGTGTGATAATGTCCATGATTTATTTGATGATAATGATAAGAAGGTTAATTTTAAAGATAATTTAGATAATAGTTATGTTACCAATTCTGATTTTTAGTGGGTAATGATGATTATGATAAGTTATTCAAATATACATATGTTTGCCTCCATTCAATTCACCATGTTCTGAACAAGTGTATGAGTTTCAATCACAAAACATTCATGGATTATTTGTAGGGATAGACTTTAGAACATATGGCAAATCAAATTCAATCACAGCATACTTTACATACACACTTATTTACTTTAAATATAATGAATTTGGAGCCAAGATGGTTCATCCTAAGTTAATTTGTTGTCTCTGATTTGAATTTGTTTTAAATGAATTAGGCAGACATGTTTTGACCAGAACATCTGTTTCATTTGATATAAAAAGTTCAAGCCAGAGTAAATGGACCTTGGCCACCTAACTAAAGTTTTGTACAAGTTAACCAATCCGAAAGCGAGAATTTGACCTTAAAATAAAAGACACACAGACTGACAAGCGATAAACACTTTGAAATGTTCAAAGCAAAGACAAGAGTGAAGTTTATAAGTGTCTGAAAAACCTCCCAGGATGTTTTTTTTTATATATAACAACATTATTAAATAAGTAAATAAATACATATCAAAAAGGGTTATGTGAGAGAGAAACTTAATTCTCATAAATTAACATACCCCTCATACCTCTTTGAAAAGAGAAACTTTTGAACGCTAAACTAACTTGTACAAAACTTTAATTGGGTGGCCATGGTAAGGCGCATTATGCTGTAACCTGTCACTCACATGTATTCTAGTCTAAGTAATAATGATTGTTTATGTTGTGTTTGTCAATATTGGGATTCTAAGTGGATTATGATAATTCCTTTATTATTTATCATGATTTATTTAGTACTATTGATGTTATAGTTGATAATTATCATTTTATGTAATTGATTATTCATTGTTTTTGGTAATAAAAATGATATATACAATAATGGAATAAAAAAGTAATACTTTATATTACTGTGAAGATCATCATGTTATCATTTATTATTTTATTTATGTTTTTTATTATATGTTTTTAGTTTATTTAATATGTTCAAATGTCAAGTGGTTATAATGATCCTTTATTAATTTGACTGCAAAGCTAGTAATCATTGTATAAATTATGCTCATTAATTTTTCAGCCAGGAGAGCTTGAAGCAAAATATAATGGTTTACTAGAGAAAAAATGGACTTCAGTTATACGACTGCAAAAAAAGGTAACACTTATGTGTTGATTATATTTATTGCACTTTTAAAATCTTTAGCAATTTGGTCTGAAACATATTGTCAATTTAATAGCACATGTTGGTTTTATATCTTGCATTATGATGTAATTCACCACAAGTTCCTTGTAAGGTGTGCATGTAGTATTGTGGTTAGAACAGACAGTTGTTGAATAATGTAAAGACATTGAGAAGGAAGGTTTACTGGCACATATCCATAGTGTTTCAATGCCAAAATTAATCTTATTTAAGTTTATTGGTAGTATAGATTAATATTTTATAGATGTAAATAAATATATTTTTAGTATTTTATTGCTTGCATGTGTAGAATTTGTTGAGGGATTTATTTGTTTACTTATTGATTATCTGATTAATTCATGGAATTATTGATTGATTGAGCAATTTATTTGTTTATTCAGTTGATCAATAATTATTGATTGCTGGATTTAGTCATTACTGTGTCAATCAATTTGTTTATTTATCGATTGATTGGTTGATAAAATGGTTAAATGACCAACCCTGGCATCAAATGATTTGCTGACTGTCAATACTGAATGATTGATGGGTTGATTCTTTGATTCACTGTCAAAAACAATGACTGTCTTATTATAAATTGTTTGGTTGTTTTATTTGGTGATTGACTGATTCATGTTTTGGTGGTTAGATTTATTGATTGATGTTTTAATTGATTTTCATTGATTTCATAAGGTGATGGACCTTGAGTCAAGACTCTCAGAAGCCGAAAAAGAAGTTCGAACAGGTGGTGGTAAGTTATCTTGTACATTGGCGATAACAAAACATGACATTCCGTGTATAATAACATGAAGCATGATGGCATTCATGATTATATAATATTCAAGCATCTTTTTTGCAGTTTTTAATGAAATGTTTTACATGATATATTTGATACTTTTAAAACAATTTCAAGAGTAACTGTGCGTGAATTGGGTCACTTAATTGAAATTCAAAAAGGATTTTGTGTGAATTTTATAATTATTTAAGGTTAGTTATCATGTGGGTTACACATCCCATTATTTAATTAGAAGTTTAGTGAAAACAACTGATTACATAAATGTATGTGTAGGTGTATGAGAAACTATTGCTTAACAAGGATTTTTTAAATAACAATGTGTCTATGTTTTTGTGTTAATTTATAATTTATCTCGTAATAATTTCATTCTACAGGGCCAAGTAAAAATAGATCCCCAGAAGACTGGATACCTAGGCCACCAGAAAGGTATTTTGGCATGAGAGACATTTATTAATCCCCTTTTTGTTTTATTCACTTGTGGTGAACATAGTTTAATCTTCTTGGGGAGAAGTTGAATTTTGTTTTATTTCACCACAAGATCTGGTTTTATGTTTTATTCAGATCTTGAGTGCTACAGACTTAGCTTAAATGTTTGGAAAGTCATGTGTGTCTTGCGATCTCAACCTGTCATTTGATAACTTTATTATGAAACTGAAATGTTTGCTTATTCATAATGCATATTTGAAAGATGTATTTGTTTTGCTATGAATCTAAATAGATTTGTTTATCAATGTTTCTAAAACAAATTCATGTTTTCTTTATGATATAGATATTCATTGTCAAGTCATAGGAGCCCTGTTACAAATGTTCTCTTTCATCCAATATATAGGTAAGAATATAACCAATTCATTACTCATGCAATTCAAAACAAAAACTGCAGACAAAACAAACCTTGCTTGAATAAATTATTGCACAAGTGTATATTAAAGTTTGTGTATAAAATGTTGTTACACTATTTGTATATTTTTTTAATTCTATTTACTAGCTGGTTCATATACTGTGTAAAAATAAAACAGTTAAACAAACAATAATGATAAATACACATAACATTGAGAATATTTCTGTATTTTTTAAGTATATTAAATCAAATATTGTTCAGACCAAAAGGACCTTTTTTCTTTATCTAAAAACAAAGCAACAAATGAACAGCCAAACAAATGAATGAAGGAATAAAAAAAAAACAATTAAATTTTTGAATGGAAATGTTGAATTAGCTATATATTAACTACATGACTGTAATGTTTACAACATGAGCGGCCGTGTTGTATCGGCAGATACAATCGCAAGCTGAAGGCGCGCGATTGTATAGCCGATACAACACGGACGTGAATGTTGTAAATGACTTAAAAAACGTCTAGGTTAGCTCTTTCATATTTTACCAAAATGTTCAAGATTAAAGTAAATCTTGCTGATAAATTACAAGTTAAAACTTATGCAAATCAGGATATACAACACTAGTGTTGTATCAGATTTACAACACTCCTCATGGTCATGGTTTCTTTTGAAAATGTCTCATTAATTATTCATGAGTTTTTTAAATAATTAATAAAACTGATTTCCAAACTTTCATACTCAACTTTCATAATTATGTTATTGTTTTAGTGTTATGGTAACGTCTTCAGAAGATGCTACTGTCAAAGTATGGGACTATGAGACTGGTGACTTTGAAAAGACTTTAAAAGGGCACACAGATGCTGTACAAGATGTGGCATTTGACCACACAGGAAAATATTTAGGTATTACCACTATACATTTAATGACATTTTACAGCACATTTGGTGTTTGCTATGTGTCCCAGGTGATCTCGCTTCGAAGCGTGCAAAGGATAGTTTGTCAAAACAAATAGTTCCAAAATGGCACCTTGATACAAAAACAATTTCGGTTACTTTTAAGGTATTTTCGTTTTTTTAACTGTTGGCGATGCGACAGAAATGCTTCTGATTGGCTTATGGCACATAATCACCTGTCTTAATAGTGTTTTTGATGATAATAATCGATTGGTTAGCGTTCTTTACAATGTTACAGTTATTATTATTATTGTGGGGATGATAATTATATCAATAACGATATTTACTTATTTTCATGTTTACTGATAATATTTAATAATCGTTATTTCTAGCTTCATGTTCAGCTGATATGACAATAAAACTGTGGGATTTCCAAGGATATGAATGTATAAAAACCTTGCATGGTAAGTTAAATATATTGTACATTGAAGAAAACCTTTACCTATATTGTGTTCCATATATTGTCCTAAATCGATAGCCCTTCAGACATTTTGACTTTTAAATATGTGTGTTCCAGAAAATGTTAGTTTGGTCATACTTTGTATGTGGATGTTCAGCATTCTTCAACTTCAATATAATATTACAAAATAAGTCAATAAAAATGATTATAAAAGTTGCAATTCTGTAATTTTAAGGAAATGCTCAGAAATACATGGTGTACAAAACAAGGAAATCATCTTGTAAATTACAACCCGTATTTATAATAAAAAATGTTTTACACCTCAAGTGAGATATTACATTTATGATTTCAGGTCATGACCATAATGTGTCATCTATATCGTTTATGCCGACTGGCGACCATTTAGTGTCGGCATCAAGAGATAAGACCATTAAAATGTGGGAAATATCGACTGGGTAAGTCAATGTGAAGTATTTTCTATCTTTTTAATACACAAGCAGGAGTGTTTTATCAGGATTTTTAGACTTTTGATCAAGTAGTTTTAGACCTGATAAAACACGATCTTCAAGTTTATTAAACAGCTTCAAAAACCTTTATTTTGTGCTTTTGTAAAAAAAAAAAAAAAACAAGGATTTATGAAATTTATTAGAGAAAAATCAGGTTAAAGTTTATATAAATTAGGGTGAATCTTTATCTTCAGTTAAAATACTCGTCACGGATACAATTTCTTTTGTCAATTTCTCATGAATTATTAATGAGTTTTTGAATAACCTGGCAACTAACAGTTCCTATTGCAATAGTTATTGTAGCTTTATGTTCTAAAAGTTCAGTTTATACAAGTGCAAATACTCAAAGATGTATTTCTGGGCTCAAAATATTTCTGGGCTCTCCAAGATCTAGTTCTTGCTTAATGCTATGCTTCATCAGTAGCTCTCAGTGATAAGAGTGTCTGACTGTTGAGCACTAGAACGTTGGTTCAGTTCCTCACTCACAGTTTTTGCCCTGCACAAAGTATAACTAACCAATGTTAATTCCGGCAGTGACATACTTGCATTCACTTATAAAAAAAACATTTTGCCCCTCTAACTAGGTATTGTGTGAAGACGTTTGTTGGCCACAGAGAATGGGTCAGACGTGTCAAACCAAATGCCGATGGTAATGTAGCATTCTTTTTTATTTGTCTTTCATTTATTGATATCATTTTATGCTTATGAAATTTGATAAATTCATTGCCTAAAATAGATGTTATTGTATTGGTTTTTAATATTCATAATGTTTGATTTCCAGGCACACTTTTAGCAAGTTGTTCTAATGACCAGGTAATTCAACTGAGATAGACAAATCCCTTTTCCAACAACAACAACAACAACACTGTAAATCACATATCTTTAAGGTGTTTCCCAGTAGTTTTGAATAACCACACTTCCAATTCTCATTTGGCAAATTTGTCAACTTTCACTGGTCTGATCAAGATGTCTTTTGCACCAGATACAAAACATAGATGGAAGTTTTGATTGATGTCAATTTCAACTCCATCTATGCTCTGTATCAGGTGCATAATACATCATGATCAGACCAGTGAAAGTTGATCAAATGAAAATGGGAAGTGTGGTCATTAAAGAAAATGAAAGTGTACCTGTTTTAACCTTTTTATACCTACAATATATCATCAACAATTCTAGGCTAATGTATATCTACCCCTACATTTCGTATTTACAGATTTAACTCTCATGTTGAAGTTGATATAAAGAGCAAAACCCTTGAAAAATCAGGGAACATCAAACTCAACTCAAATAATTCATGTCTTATGAGCATGATTCATAAGCTTACCTTTCTAAGACTCTGGCCTGTTGAGTTTGAAATGCCAGTTTTAATGATTAGTGTTTTGTTTTGTTTAGACCATAAGGGTTTGGATGGTTGCTTCTAAAGAGTGTAAGTGTGATTTCCATGATCATGAACATGTGATTGAGGACATCAATTGGGCTCCAGAAAGTGCACATCATGTAATCAATGAAGCTGCAGGCATGGAGGTTAGTCAACAACATTGTCATATGCAAAAAAAGAATGCACTTCGATGTGATGAGTGATTCTTCGATCTTAGCCAATCAAAAACTATGACCATCTGGTGACCGTAGTTTGAATAACAAAAGTGGGGTTTGTCTGCAGGCTCTCCCTCATCCTTCTATCCACCACCCCTCCCCTCCCCCTCTCCCCAATCTTCAAGAGCTGCAACACAGGCTATTAAAACATCAAAGAGCTATTAGTTTTCATGAGTGACTTTGTGATGTTGTTTTTCAGGGAGGAAAGAAAGGGGGAAGTCCCGGCCCATTTTTAGTATCTGGATCAAGAGATAAGTCAATCAAGATATGGGATATTAGTGCTGGTGTTTGTCTCATTACAATGGTAAGTAACCCTCTAAAACCAGCAACAACAACAACAACAACAACAACAACAACAACAACAACAACAACAACAACAACAAAAGATTGTTGACTTATTTGCCTACAATCAAGTCAAGCTGAGAAGATGAATCAAATAACTGAGAAAAGAACTCAAAACTGGTCTATTGTTAAAAATATATGTAATGAACAGGTTCCCATTTAAATCTGTACTTTTCCATTTAAATCTGTACTTATGCAAATTTTGTTGATGTGTGCTAAACGCACAGATCAACCAATCAGAGAAGTTCACTTCAGAAATAATATATTCTGATTGGTTGATCTGTGTGTTTAGCACACATCAACACAATTTGCATAAGTACAGATTTAAATGGGAAAGTACAGATTTAAATGGGAACCTGTTAATGATAGAATACAATATGAGCAATACAATAATTATTACAACATGAGCAGTTATTCCGTAAGAGAACTTACAATGGTGAGATGCAGACAAGCCATTGCAAAACCTTTACAGAAATGACGCAAGCATTGTATAATAAACAGGTTCCGATATAAATCTGTACTTTCCCATTTAAATCTGTACTTATGCAAATTGTGTTGATGTGTGCTAAACACACAGATCAACCAATCAGAGTATATTATTTCTGAAGTGAACTTGGTTGATCTGTGTGTTTAGCACACATCAACAAAATTTGCATAAGTACAGATTTAAATAGGAAAGTACAGATTTAAACGGAAACCTGTTAATAATGATAATATGTAACATTTATATAGTGCCTATCCAATCCTGTCCTAGGCACTTTTACCCTGCGAGCAGAGTCTCCTTTGCCTTCCCCGTGAGAGAGAAAGGAAAGAGAGACTCTGCCGAAAGCCTGTCGTTTCTTTCATGTACCGCTAGCCCAAGACCTGGGGCTAGTCAAACTGGTTTTGCTTCCGGTCAAACTTGTTTTTGTGCGCACGGTTGAATTAATGATTTATTCCGATGACCAAAACTGCGCCCACAAGCATAATATGGCGGTGACCGTTCGTAAGGCTATAACTGACGTGTTTGAAAGTCTATTTTCCTTGAAGAAATTTCAATTATTGACTTATCAAGAGAGAGGAATAACAGAATTTATCTTGGGACAAGATACCTTTGTTTCTTTACCGACCGGGCACGGCAAATCGCTCATTTATCAGTTTGCTACGGCCCACAAGTTGTACGAGGTCGAAGGTTACCGGAAACGGAAATGTTATTTTATAGCAAGTGGGCGTGGAAATTATTCAGTTTCTAAGCAACCGGCGGGCATGCTCAAATGAAAAACGACAGGCTTTCGGCAGAGTCTCTCTTTCCTTTCTCTCTCACGGGGAAGGCAAAGGAGACTCTGCTCGCAGGGTTAGGCACTTTACAATATACACTCAAAATAAATCAATAAATTAAGTTACAATAATTAGGAAAGGTAAGTCTTTTCAAAAAGATGAGCTTTAAGTTTAGATTTGTATATTACTTATCAAATACCTAATTTTGTTCTTTTGTGTTTTATCAAAATGTTCAAGATAAAATTACTGCGGTTTTTGGCTTTCTGTGAACCCAGACATTCCAACAGCTAGTTGTGAAATAAGTTTTTGGCTATTTCACAACTAGCTGTTGGAATATCTGAGTTCACAGAAATCTGAAAACTGCAGTAAATGTATGCAAACAATAACAATTGGTATTACTGCTGTTTTTGACTTTGTGTGAACTCAGACTTTCCAACAGCTTGTTGTAATTACGTATTTCGCTGCCGTCAATCAAGGATTTAAAAGGTACCAACTTAATTTTGATTGACGGCAGCTAAAAACGTATTTCACAGTAAGCCGTGGGAATGTCTGAGTTCACAAAAAGACGAAAACTGCAGTAACTAAAGGAAACTCTCCTCATTCATGATTTCTTATGTCAGTCTCTCATGAATTATTAATCTTCGATATTGATGGTTTGTTGTGTTCAGGTTGGCCATGATAACTGGGTGAGAGGAGTAATGTTCCATCCAGGAGGAAAGTACATAGTTAGTTGTTCTGATGACAAAACTCTTAGGATTTGGGATTATAAAAACAAGAGATGTGCTAAAACGCTGGTGGCACATGAGCATTTTGTGACTTGTATAGGTAGGTTTAGACATTATTATAATCATGTTATTATTTGATGCTGTGTTTTCAGTTTCTATTCAATAACAACAATAAAAGAATAATTGAAGATGTGGGCTTGCTTGGTTTTTACACATACACAATTAAAAAAATTGCTATTAATTCATAAATTAAACTATATTAAACTATATTTAATAAACTACTACTAACTGATAATAGTATAACACAGGGTTCGTGCTACTCCTTAAACTCCTTGAAAACTCCTTAAATTTGATTTACGTTTTTAAGGGCACTTGAAAAGCCCTTGAATTTTAGAAAATCAGCATAAACTCCTTAAAAACTCCTTAATTCTAGCTAAAGTAGGGAAATTTTGATAAAATTTGATCATTCTATGCGATGTTAACAATGACAGGAATATCATTTCTATATCACAGTTGTCACAAAAAGTGCTTAAAAATTACTTTTTGGTCCTTGAAAACTCCTTGAATACTCCTTAGATTTTTTTTACTGACATCAGCACGAACCCTGATAACAATAGGAAGTGGAACACTAAGAATCATTTTTAATTTACTCATCATATAAATATTATATAAATGGAAACTAGCGAGTAAACTAGTATAGGCTGCGTCAGTGTTTGATATAAACGATAGGTAATATAATGAAATTTGTATTACCTATCGTAAATATTATATAAGGCGAGGCACAGATCCCTACTTTTTATCTGCCTTTCAGCTTAGCCATCCCATCCCATTCATCTCTCTTTCAACAGGTCTTCTCCAGTCTCTCTAAGTCACCTTCACTTATTCTTTCTCTCCCACATACCATACTACACTGTGCTATTCAATGTTCTAATTTAAAACTATTTGTTTCAGATTTCCACAAGTCTAGCCCATTTGTCATTACTGGTAGTGTAGATATGACAGCCAAAGTATGGGAATGTCGCTAAGCAACAACAAATTATCCAACAGCAAAAACTAAAACAAGAAAAATACAGTAATTCTAGCCAACAAGTCAAGAAAACTCCCAGTAGCAGATATTGAATTCTGTTTTATGTTGACAAGCATGGTTCAAAGCAGGCTTCAATGTGATTAATGTATAACAGAATTCCATCATGGTGCATTCAGTTCTGCTTGATATTATTTTAATTGCGGCCTGTCGTTATAGGGTATATATTGGATTGATGTTGACAGGTGAATTGACAACCCTGTCAAGACTGAAAGAGACATTATACTATAATATTTTGTATGTTAAAAATGTGAGCTAGAATCAACTTGTAGTAGGGATGCCATTATTTTGAAATTAGGTCAATATATCATTGAAGATTATTGATATCTTTTATGCCTTGTTTCAAGGTTGGCAAAATAAAAACATGTACCTAAGTTTGATGAAACTTTCAAGATTATTATTGCGATTTATTTTATTCATATTTGTTTATCTCATGAGCACAGTTTTCTGATGTTTCCTCTATTAAATATACAAAGAAAGCTGTGCTTACATCTCAAATTATGTAACTATTTCCAATCATAAACATTGTCTAAAGGTGTGCATATTTAATGCACTACCAAAATGAGCTAAAATATTGATCAAACATTTGGCATATTGTCTGTTTCTCCCTATTCTTATTTTCCAAATAAAAAAAATATTATTTGAGAATTTCATTCCATAGGACAGTTCCTCTGTCTGACATTTTGTCCAAAAATATACATACCTAATTGCAAGAACTTTAGAGCGCTAACACTATATCCATGAAATAAAATAAAATTGCTACTGTGTGATAGTTCTTATTTAGTGACTATAAGTCACTATTAAAAACAAGTAAAGTTGTAATTAGGTATTGTTTCCTTTTGTATTTTATGTTTCTAGTTGAGTTACAGTGACTAAATAGTCACTAAATAGAAACTATTAGTAACTTGTTTGATTTTATTTCATGGTTTTAGTGTTTTCCTCTATTCTGGCTTGTGAAATTTAGTAAAAAAGGAATTAGTTAAAACAAAAGTAAGATCACTAAACATTACTAATGTTCTGTTTTCATGCCACAACATTCTTCAAATTCCAATTTCGCGTTATCTTGCACTGCTGTACAATTCAGAGTAACTTCAAATGTGTATTTTTTGTTAAGCAATAAAATTGTTCATGCTTTGTTTGGGATTTATGAATATTTTGACAACAAATTGAGGCTTAGCCTGAACAAATGCACTCTTTGTCAAATCGTACAACGGTGATCAATAACGTGAAACTGGAATATTTGGTGTATGATCCATCAAAACTATTGAAAAAATGTCATAACTTGTGTTATGTGAAAAAAATTGTATGAGAGGACCATGAAAGAGTTCTGCTCTGTTATTGTGTACCATAATCTATTGTTTTGCAATACTAAAACAAAATGCGGGTCCTTTGTTTTCAGCATTGCACTGTTATGAGTATTGTTCTTTATTTAACTGGAACACAATGATAGAGCAAAGTATTCTTATGGAATATTACAGTGCGAATCGAAAAACCCTGGGCACCCAGAAATGTTTTAGAAATCGTTTATTGTTCGTTGAACAACTAATAAACAACTCTAACTACAAAAAGTTTATCATACTACACATCAGTCAAACTTCTTGTGGAGGTATAGTTGTGTCTGAGTTGTTCAACAGACAAAAAACGATTTCTAAAATATTTGTGGGTGCCCACTGTTTTGTGATTTGCACTGTAAAAACTAAATGATTTTAGACAATGTTTTATGAGAATAGTTCTAACTGATAAAGTTTGAAAAAGTGATTTATTTTTCAATGTTATTTGGACTAAATTAATTAAACTAATGTCAGTAAAGTTTTATGTCTCCCTTGATGCAAACAGGTCTGTTTTTTGTCAATTGTTGTAAATCATAAATGGGCTGCTATGCAATAAATATGAAATCATGCAATAATGCGATTTACCAGTCTCCCTCATTATCTTACCCAACACAAGCTATGTGGTTTATTTGTCAACCCATTCATTTCCCACAGGAAACTAGTCATTTCCCACAGGAAACCCATAATTTGGTTCTGCCCAATCATGCCACAATAATTTGTGAATTTGCAATACACGTTTGAGCAAAAAATTATCATACAAATATTTGTGAAAAAAAATTACAAATAAAAATTGTTTCTTTTTTTCATTTATATTTCAATTTTTTTCAGCGCAAAAGGGCCCACAGCCTCTCCATTCCCGCTGCCCCTGTTGCCTCAATGTGTTCTCAGTAAAACCCTCTTTATAGAGATTGACCTAATTTACCTGACTGGATGTTTCCCAATAAAGGGATTTCATAGCAGCCATTTTTGTGGTCAAAACCAGGATGGAGCTTTTATCTCAACAGAACTGAAATCCTTTTTCATTCAAAAATTATATTTTGAACTTGCCTACAAACGTGGCTATCATGAAATCCCTAATCCCTAGGATCCAAATTGAACCCCAACCTTACAAAAACGGTATTTGATCTTTTCTGCGTATTTGTTTATACCCTCCCCTCCCTGACTACTAAAGAGCCTCATATAGCCTCGTTCTGATGTTATCCCGTCTGACATCGTATGATGGACTGGTAACGAATGTAATACGCACGTTGCGTTGGGACAACGATTTTCTAAGGAAAAGTGCCGAAAAACCTCCAAATTTTGACCAATTTTAAGTGGTAAGCATTGTTTTCTTATCATTAACTTGTTAACTAGAAGTATTCATGGGATTTTTCCAGTTATTCGGTTTAGTAAAGCTTTGATTGCGTAGTTCCTAGGTCAAGTTTGGAAGTTGGGCCGCCAATATGGCCGCCGCCATGGCACATAATGCTCATCTTATTGATGAGAAACTGCAAGAAAAAGGTAAGAAAAAGACCTTATTCACAACTTTACACCCCACTATTTAAATATAATACTAAAGACGTTTGAATGAGTAAGTATGTAGGCAATCTCTAGCAGTCTGTGTTGTCGTTTCTACTTTTGGAACTGGTCTAAAACCGAATCAATTTTACAAATTGCACGTGTTGTAAGCGTTCTTTTGACAAATCATTGTCATTGATAAAGTTTTTGCAGTTAGATTGATTACCTAAATAAACCTAACACAATTTTTACTAAGACTTATCCTGAATTTTATTAACAAACTCCTGAATTCATTGTAATTTGTGAGTGTGCATAAAATTCAAAGAACAATTTAGACGCGAAAAGTTTTTACTTATCTATTCAACTTGGAGTGAAGAAGCAATAACGATTCAGCAATAATACACTAAATCTTGAAGCTTTTTTTAATGAAGCATAGAAAGGTAATGTTATAATGAAAACAACCTATAAGAAGATTCTCAAAATCTTGCAGAAAAAATTGTTTTGTGTATGCTTTTGCAACAAAATTATTACAACACCTCTGCAATATGTGATTTGTTTTGCCTTCATTCATTCATTGCAGTGCAATGCAATGTTGTGATCATATAGTTTATTTCACATCTGCCTGAACAATATTGTGTAGTTTTAAAATAATGTGCAGATGATGTAGCTTCTTAAAATCTTGCTGCAAAAATTGTTTATGTATGCTTTTACCTTGTGGCTGAGGTCACATCTTGCGAATGAAAAGGTTTAAATGATTGGTTGTTTTTGCTGGATAATAGTTATTTCTTGCTGCTTAAAATTACTACAAAATCATTACAACTTCTGCAATGACGTAAGATTTGTGTTGTCTTCATTTCATTGCAGTGCAATGTTATGTGATCATATAGCATATTTCAAATCTGCCTAAACAATATTGTTGACATTTACAATAATTTGTGATGATGATGGAGTGTTTAATAAACATAAAATCTACCATTATTTCTAAATAGTTTGTTTGATATAGATCTGCAAAAAGAATTTTAAATCAGTTTTAAAGTAATTGAATTGTTAAAAATTGTAGTTGATCTGTCTGTTTTATAGCTCGAAAATGGCAACAGCTTCAGTCCAAGCGTTATAGTGAGAAGCGCAAGTTTGGTTTTGTTGAGGCGCAGAAAGAAGACATGCCACCAGAACATGTCAGAAAGATTATCCGTGACCATGGTGATATGTCCAGTAGAAAGTATCGACATGACAAGCGAGTGTATCTTGGGTATGTATGTGTGATGATGATCATGCTAGCAAAGACGACCACAACGTTTGTATCACTTGGTGTTTTGTTCAATACAATATGATTTATTTGTGCATTTTACATGTGTAATTTGCAAAAATAGAAATGGAAACTAGAGAGTAAACTAGTAAGGCTGCGTCAGTGTTTGATATAAACGATAGCCCTTTTTTACTCCGACGAAGGGCTAAAGCTCAAAACATCAGTAAAGTTAAGCCATCATTTTTTTACAGTGTTACAAATTTCATTAGATTACCTATTTTTTACAATAATAGAAGTATGTTGTAGTTTTTTTTCTCTATTTGAGTGGACATTGCTAACATTTTTAGATCTCTTGCTAAGTCTATTGCAAACTGTTTGAATAAAGGTGTATAGAGACAAAGCTTTCTATTATTTTACTTTCTATTAAGAAATATTTTCAAATCTCACATTACAAAATTCCTTTTGTTTGAATTGCATTTCAATATCGTTGATTCAAAAATATAGTATTATGCATATAATTTATAGTTATCCTAGCATTAATAGTGATATTTTGTTTATTGTAGGGCTTTAAAGTACATGCCTCATGCAGTCCTGAAACTGCTAGAGAACATGCCTATGCCATGGGAACAGATCCGTGATGTCAAGGTGTTATATCACATCACAGGAGCTATTACCTTTATCAATGAGATTCCTTGGGTTGTGGAGCCTATTTACATGGCTCAATGGGGG